>CASBSA010000272.1:0-103780 GCA_949129095.1 Volucella bombylans | reverse complement strand
ATTCTCGAGGATCCCATGCAGTGCTACAACAGTGCGATATTTTAGACGCGAATTCAGCTATTTTCTGGGCGTATGGTGAAACGTGATCATATCGATTAAGGTTGAAAATGTATCTGGTACAACTGTTGTATGCAACATTTAATTTTTTTTTAATGCAATAGTCCAATTTACAAAAAAGTTCACACCCATAGAAAATCGAAGGAAGAAAATATGACTTGACAAGCTGGAGCTTAAACTTAGTTGGCAAGAAGCGTGCAGTTTGACTAAGGCTAGGGAGATTGCCGACTACTCTAATAATGTGATCATGCCAGGTCATATTGCTGTTAAGATATATGCCTAAGTTTTTAATTTTCGACACGAAATCTATTTTTAAACCATTAAGAAAAACTTCTGGTGGTATTCGGTATGTTTTGTTTCTACTGATTGTCAAAGCTTTAGGTTTTTTAGGATTAAGAGAAAGTTGGGTTGGGACCATTGATGCAATGAGTCTAGATCCTCGTTTATGCCTGCTATTGCTTCTGATTCATCAGATTTTTCGAACAATTTATAAATTTGCATGTCATCAGCATAAATGTGGTGATAGCAGTTTTTAATACTTTTTGAAGCGTCATCTATAAAAAGCACAAATAGCAAAGGACCAAGAACGGATCCCTGAGGTAGCCTATGATAGTCTATTCTCAGAAAAAACAGCCTGCAGACGTCCCTATAAATATGAAGATATAAGTTTACTTGCTGTAGTTTCAAAGCCAAATTGATTTGTAAGTTTTTCAATAAGTATTTGGTGGTTTACAGTATCAAATGCTTTAGAAAAATCCAGCAGCACAACTAAGCCATTTTTGTTGTCATCTATTCCACAGCGTCCGTCTTCAGTGACTTTCATAAGTTGTGTTTCCAGATTGGTACTTTGTTATTAAGTTCTCTTTCTCTAAGTACCCTTTAACTTGATTGCTTATAACAGATTCAAGAACCTTGTTCATAAACGAAATAACTGCAATAGGCCTGTACTCGGGATTTGTTGGCGAAGAACTCTTTGCAAGTGGAATTATTTTTCTAACTTTCCATCTCTCCGGATATACGTGGTGAGGACGGTATTAAAAATATGTGTAATATGTTTTAGGATATAAGTAAGCCGAATTTTTACGAATTCAGAATAGATGCCATCTAGTCAGCCCTCAATTTTATTTTAAAAATTGCTTCTTCAAAGTTCGTCATATGTACACTTTTAAGGTTAAAAGAACTACTCATACCCTGACTAACGCTTGAAAAACTAGAGCCTAATGTGCTGTTAAAGGATTGTGTGGATTGCACAAATTTTTCATTAAGGTCCCCAAATTATCACCGTGTAAAGAAGGAGAATTATTCGTGTTCAAACATATCTGACGAATATTTTTCAAATATACAGCAGAAGACGATATGTTGCAGAACTTGTTTTGAAAAAAATCCTTTTAGACTTGCGGACAAAGCTTGCCGTCATATTTCTGCAAAGCTTAAACTCTTTTAAGATACTCTCTCACAGGATCTTTGTTGCAGATCAGATGAAACGGGAGGATTTTTAAGGTGGAAACTGATTTTTACGCATTTTCTTATATCGCGCTATAGTCCTGGTTAGATATGGGTAGCTTTGGTTAACTACCTTGTTTATCGCTCTTGAAATTGGTTAATATCTCTAAGGGAAAGGGGTTCGCCAAGACAAGTAAAATACACAAAAGTCGACGATACAATCGTATAAAACTCTCTCTGAACAACAATCGAAGGCTGTATTTAACGGATTATCATGAATACTCATATCATACAATAGCGGGAGCATTGTATACAATCTCTCTGCCTGTCTTAGGAAACTCAAATGATTGATGGGAATTCTGACCAGCTTGAAGTTGCTGCATAATTCGCTGGTGATTAAGTTTTTGTACGACAATGCAGATGGTATCGGTTGCTCTCCACCTCCGCTAATCTTGTCTTTGACAAAGCCTCATTACTTGTTGTCTTCTTAAGTCAATGAGGGACCTAATTGTCGCATGGATTCCCAGCAGACATAATAATCAGACCTAAAAGCGGAGTCGAAGTAGAATACATTCAAGGTGTGTTTAACTTAAATGGAATTGTGTTTTTGGTTCTTCTGAAGTTCAGAGGTAAAGAGTTCCGAAGTCGAATGATGCTTCCGAAGAATTGTCATCCGTATGTTAGACAGGATTTCATGTATTTCATTGTATTTCATGTCTGACTGTACAAAAGCTATTTTGTTAAATACTCGTATATATGTATTCTGGCTGACTAGTTTGCATTACTTTAAGTAGTAGACAAAGTAAACGAAGTACACAGAAACGCGGCTGTGGTATTGCATATATATCGTGGTGCAATCTTCTTATAGTTATGCGACAATAATCCTCTGCAGTCATAATCCAAGTTACAGAAGATCGCACATCCATATAAGTGAATTGACAACAAGACAGATTTGACTGGAAGTACAGTTTTAGTAGGGAGAAAACGTTGTGATTGCCATAAGGTACGGATTCCGCCATAGGTTAGCGCTTACATGAGTGCAATTTCAATATTTGGGGAGTCAGATAAATCTAACTTTTTTTTTATAAGCCACAAGTACTTTAGATTTCGCTGGGCTAAGACAAAATTAATTATTTAGGGCCCAATTTTGTATAGCACATAGGTCATCATTCACAAACTTTGTACCTGTATCTGTCATATGAAGAGGCAGACTTAAAATAATTTGGATATCGTTGACAAACATGTGTACACAACAATATTTAATCTCGGTGGGAAGCTTCTTCACACACAAAGTGAAGAGAACTGGTCCTAGAATGGAGCCTTGTGGTACACCGCTATTAATATAAAGACAGCCGGACATTTTGCTGTTAGCCACCTTACTCTGATATCTTTTTCTTAAGCAGGAAGAAACTATGATAGTTTTGTCGATTACCAATAAAAAGTAAAGTCTTTTCTAATTCCATGATTAACCGTGCCGAAAGCTTTTGAAAAATATAAACTGAAACTGAAACTGAATCAACTTGTTATACAACCTGTGCCGAGGATATGCTTGGTTGAGAGCCTAGTATCTCAAAAAATTGCTCATTAGTGAACGGAGTATGCGGATACCTAGCGACCTCCGGATTAGCTAGCCTTATACAGCGGATCTCTGTACAGATACACCTCCCTTTCTCTGCTACTCATGTCATACTTAATGGCAAATATCTCTAAAATGAACAAAACTCTTTTAATACCGGGCTGTAATACAGTGACTGCACCGACTACCGCCATGGCTCCTGCAATGTCAAGCAATGGTAAAATTTTAGCAGGCCGTGCACCTTTAAATCTCAAACATAGCGATCCAAAATCTGAACCACGGTGCGAAATGGGGTAGGCCAATATTTATTTTTATTGCTCCCAAAATGCTAAAAGACTCCCTAAAACGATAGAGATGGTTGGAGGAAACCGTCCCGGTTTCCAAAAGGTCCAAAAAAGACCCCCTGGGTCTTCCAATGTTACATCTCTGAGATCTTTTAGCAAAGTCCTAAACGACGCTATAACGATCGTAGTGATTGATAAAAACGCCGATGGATAAATAGCACCTGTACGGTGGCAGTTGGTTAAATTGAAGCTTTCGTTAAGTTCATGGCAATCATGCGGGAGAACCCCGGACCAGCTTCCATGACAAACGACGCTGGCTGACACTAGTGCCGAACAAAGATCTCTCAATCGTTGCATCAAAGCCATAGGCGGATTAGGAGAGATTTGGCCAGGTGCAAAGCTCGAGGTCGTGGCTAAGGAGGATATCCTTAGCAGACCTAGAGCTCGAACGTGCAACCCAGTCGAACCCTCCTACCCAGAAAACATTCTGCAAATCATCAGGCTCAGTAACTCGATCCTTCCGACTCATGTCTCGAAGATCCGAAAACAGAGGAAATTTGAGATGCACATTAATCGCGATCAATAAGGAAACCATTAACCCACTAGCTAAAATACTGTGGATAAGCATCGGCTCTAGTCAACCGAAGATTAGTATGACTGACACCAATGAAATTATGTTCATGGTTTCCTATTAACGAAAACTTAGGTGCAATAGTCGAACGCTATGTTTCATTTCATGGAAAATACAACGGCCCATCTTATGTAGCTACCACCAATCAGCATAGTACACCTCTGCAAATAAATCCCACAAATTTCATGCTTAAATCTTGCCATTACATTTTCCTCTTAGTTTCCTCAACCATGAAGTCAAAAGCAATCCAAAATATTTCCGTTCATGTCCTGCATCTGATATTGAATAATTTATTTTAAGAACGCACGTTGACAAGCATCCCCAGAGGTCGGAAATGCCACGAGCGTACGAAGGTATGCAACTCCCCATCATCAATACCTGTCCTCTATTCCACAGAGTGCAAATCACACAGGAAACACACCCCCCCCATCGTCGATACCATAATCAAATCAGAAAACGATCTTCCGGCAGACATTTAAATAGATAACGAGCACTAATTTGTCATGTCTACCAATGTCATTGGCATCTTCCAAATTTGAAATATCCTCCAAACTTTCGAACAATGATGACACTTTAAGTACCGGAATACCTTTCCTAAGGGCTCTTCACAGCTCCTCGTGTGTCCACTTAAGTTAAGGTATACCTATGATTACTTGACCTCCAGTTAAACTTCATTTACCAAGGCGTTTAATCCCCTAAGCCATAGGTAAATATCCATAAACATAAAATCCAATCATGGAATGGCTCTTCTTAGTTACATATTTTCTGTAATAGATAAAGATTCCTGGAGAAGAACTATACTCAGTAGTAGACATCCCTATTCACTGCTTCTCGGTCCTTCTTAACCATAGAAACTTGTACGTCTACTCATCAAGAAATGAAATTACTCAATTTGTGTTTCTCCGGCAAAACTACCAGTAAACAACGTCTTCATCCCTCTCTATGGAAAACTCCAAAGCATATTTCAAGGTTTTCTTATACCAATACATACGAGTACTACTTCAGCCCCGTTCACATTCTTGGAAGAAGGACCCCGAAGGGTGAAACCATTTTACGACACAGCACAATGGCGTGTCAAACATTCAATTTGAAGTCATAATCCTTGTGAATGGTATGAACGAATGGCACGAATACAGGGATGAAACATATAACAAGACGCACAAATTCCTTTCAGGATGCGAATAATTTAATTTGAACTGTTTGTACCTTTTGCGGCAAGAGGCGGTAATAGTTAAGTGCTCTCACTTCAAACTCAAACCAACTATTTAGCATCTCGGACAGTCGAGTCGGTTGGAAATTTAATAATTTTGTCCAGAATTCCCCTCTTGAAAAATCGTTTCCTCTGTCTCTACGTCGTTTGTATCTTTGCAATGAAGATGACAACAACGATGCTGACAATGATAAGGATAATATCTCATCTGTGACAGTGTACCACAGGATTTATTCACTCGGCATTCCTTCAGCAATATTTGTTACAATGGAATGAGCTCCGAAGAAGCCTACGAGATGGTAAATTAGAAATGAAAATTCTTATGTACTCGTAGACCGTATCTTACACACACAACGTACCAGTCTAGACAGGGAATCAACGATAATAAACCACCTCCACCGCATTCATGATGCTGATGGATGTTGGATTTGATCCATGCCTGATACGTGCAATTCATTGAGGTTTTAGCAGGATTTTGAGTGATAAATTGGAGCAACCTTTATGAGCTGTACACATGCCAACGACCTTATACTCGTATTGTACAATGCACGAGAGGATAGGCTTGTGTCTATGTCACGGATCAACTGGATTCTTGTTCTTAGTCTCAGAGCAATGTTTTTCCCCTTTTTCTGACGAAAAAGTACCTTACAACAACTTGCTACTTTCCATCCATAATCCCGATAAGTCATTACTTGCCGGCAATAAAAAGGAAACACAAAAAATCCACTTTCATCCTTTTTCGAGGTGATTTTCCGAATGCCATTCACCTTTTCACAAAGGGAAAAATGTGACAGGCTCTGTTCATCAGAACTCTTAATTGGATTTATGACCCTTCGAGCCGAATCGTTTCTTTGCTTGATTTAAAAGATTGATTTATTTGCGAGTCCTTTTCAACTGGAAAAAAAAAATAAAATTCGACAACAAAAACTGCAATTAAAATTGTTCCATTAACAGTGACAGGCTCAAGGGTTGAAAATGGCTAATTGGAGCGAGAGTTATGGCTGGAACGATCCAAATCCGGTGCACATAATACGCATCACGCTGTTGGCAATGAATGTTTTCGAAATTAAAAATT
Source organism: Volucella bombylans (assembly GCA_949129095.1). NCBI lineage: Eukaryota > Metazoa > Arthropoda > Insecta > Diptera > Syrphidae > Volucella > Volucella bombylans. The sequence goes on along the minus strand of CASBSA010000272.1, from coordinate 97,504 downwards.
TATCGGGCAGTGCTTGAGTTCACAGGTAGAGAATGTGGAGAGGAGGTCTTAAAAGTGGAACAGTTTACTAAATAGCTACGACCTATTTTGGGTAATGAAGGTGAGCCAAATGGGTCATTAAATATTTGTGGCACACTTTGTCATAAAATAATTTAATACTGTGGGACGTGAAAGCAGATACTTTTGTTCATTTCTGCTATGGGACAATTCCTAATCATCAAAAGGTTTGTGGGCAGGGTAAATTGGTAAATTAGAGAAAAAAGGATTCCTTTTAATTATGATAAGTCTCCTGTTAACGAGATTCCTGAATTGAGAGATTTCGCGAAAGGATCTTAGCGTGATGCTTGAAAAATTTAACATCATCTAAAATATCATCGTTGTGGAGGTCCTAGCTCCACCTTCTTGCCGCATTTCGGACTTGAGTAAGAAATGCCACGGAACCTTACTTAGCTTACCTTATCAAGACTTAAGAATGGTGAATTTTGGAAAAAATTTCTAAAGTTTGTCAGAAGATGGCAAGGCAGGCAGAGCGCGGTATCTCGCCAAAGCACCTGCATAGTAATAGTCGGGTTAAATGCTCTAAGTACTCAAACTCTGTAGCTATGCCAAATGGAAGTAGTCTTGACAGTGACAGTAGTGTGTCTTGACATAACTTTATCAACGCATTGGCTTTAGAAGGACAAATATCAGGGCGCAGCAACCTCAGCAAGAAGCTCAAAGTTTGCCTCGACGTTTGTAGACTTTATTCAACGGCTTAGAAATGGACTTGTCTGCACTTTAAACCTCAACAAAGATAGAATTGTTGGCATGATTATTAAGTTTATAAGTAACCGGGTGGTATTCCTACGTAATTCCAAAAACGAACACAGACTTATTGATTTTGGGGCTGGACATAATATAACTATAGCCAGCCCACGGTTCAACGCCGGACGGCTTACCCAATCAAGTGTCCTTTAACCTCTCGAGAAGTTCTATGCCATCATCGAACGTAGAAAACTAGCTGCATCACTGCCAAAGGACAATCAGAGATGCTGCCTCTGATGTACTTAGTTTGTTTCAATCCAACCCAACAAAGAAACCTATGGTTGAATGACGAATGCAAACAACCGACCCTGCAAAAAATAACAAGAGGGGCTCAAAGCTCTATCAACAGAATAGAAGGGAAGAACTTAGGCTCCTTAGAAAAAAAAAAAACAGAAATAGTACCAGAAACACCCGATCGAGGCCTTACAAAGGTGCTTCCAGAAGAATGAAGTTCGAATAAACATTCATTACAGGCATTTTTTTAATATAGATTGACCAGATAAGTGCGGTAGGATATTTTTTTTAATAAAACAAAAACAGTGTAAGATATAAAATTGATGCTGGCTTTATTTTAAGCTACATTCATGCCATTATGTGTGGAGTAGCATATCATTCAGTTAACCGCATCGCTGGTTCGCCGCCAGTGCTTCAAGCGATCGGTCCAATTTTTAACGAGTCGGTCCAATATGCGCGGCGTTATTCTGGCAATAGCGTGTCGAATGTTGGTCTCGAGCTCGTCCAAAGTGGTTTGCTTGTTAGCGTAGGCTAATGACTTGACGTATCCCCAGACAAAACAATCGAGTGATGTCAAACCGCTTAATCGCGGTGACTAAATGATGAGCCGCCAAGTTTCTCCTTCACAACTTCGACACTTGCGTCGCTTGTATGGCACAGCTCGGATATATCGATGTTGTCGGGCTCTGACCACAGAAAGTCGGTAAGCAACCTGAGACCATTGAATGCAATGGTGTCTCCTTAATCGTCTCGAAAGAAATAAGGTCCGGTGATGCCGCCATGCCATATACCCCACCAAACAGTCAATCTTTGTGGTTGCATTGATGCTGGCCGAACACTTGTTCGAACACAATTTTCCTTGTTGGCATGGCTTCTGAGACAAAAATGGGCCTCGTCCGAGAAGATGATTTTTGGCCAAAATCCGTATCTCCGGCCAACATATCTAGAGTCCATTAGCAAACTCACGGCGTCGTCTATGGTCGTCCGGCTTCAATTCTTGCGTCAGTATCGGTGTCTATGTTTTCTTCATTTTGCACCAATCTCTTTCTAGTTGGTGGTTTAAGACCCAAAACAAGTGTACTCACGCTCAAATTTTTCCGCGGTGCGACGAATAGCCAGCACACTGAAGCCATGATTACGACCAACCTCACGACGAAATTCACATTGCGTATTTCCAACTGAGCCGGAATCTCGATGATATTTTTTAATAATTTCCGCACATTCGGCAAGCGTAAAACGATGCATGATGCAATGTTGCCATACCTTACTGAGTATTTTGACAGTTGGATGTCATTGGTGACTTTGACAGCTGCTGAAACAGAAAAATTGGAAAAACTATCACTGCTATCTGGTCACCCTATACGAATATTTCATACAACAGCTTATTTTTTATTTTTGTATTTTTTTAAGAGCCAGTTTTGAGAAAGGGACCATTCTTTTAGAAGTTTTTTTTTTTTTTGTTTTAAAATTTCTGATGTTGAAATATTGAAGGAAGACTGTGTTTTAGCTTCCTTCTGCCGTAGTTGTTGTACGTCATTGGTATTTGGAGCAGATATCTTGCTCGCCTTCTTGTATTTATTTGGTGATCTACTTTTTCTTACAACAACAGTCTTCGAAGTACTTCAGCGCTAAAGTCATCCTATATATTTGCTGCACTCTCAATACGCTGAATTTTCTTTTCTCAGAGGTTACTACTGTCTTTCTCCTGTTGATTTTCTTTAGGATGCTTGATTGATGTTTTGCAATGAGTAACTAATGAGCTACCGATGCGCTTCCCCAAGCTAGTATCCTATATCTAAATTTGAATTCCACTAGAGCAAAGTACGCTTACTGTTGTACCTGCGGTGTGGAATAGTAGCCTAGATATACTAGGCCAAATAGTGCTTTTCTGAGGTCCGAACGCAGTTTATTGATCTTTATCTCATATAAGGTGGCTGTCGAATATCAGTCGTAGGTATTTATGTACTCTACCATTTCTATAACCTGCCCAGTAACTTGACAAACATGGTTTTGTAAAAATAATTCGTTGGCTTGTTGTTTTGTCCTGTAGACTATGTGTGTCATCTTTGTCTTAGAGAAGTGTAACCTGAGACCATGAGACCATCGTCAAATTCCTCTTGAAGTAGCTGCATTTCAGTCACAGGACATCTATGCCTGTCAACTATCGCCGTATCACGACGAAATGCATTTGTAGGCAATATGAATAAAATTAGACTAATGTTCGAACCTTGCGGCACTCCACACTTCTACTTTCTTGCTTTAATGGTTCTTTATAGTAAATTCTTTCAATAGTTGTCCCGTTCTCTTATTCGTTTGAAAGCCGTATTGCCTTTTATGGATAATAGAATTTTTTTCCACAAACTTGAATAGAGGTTTCGTCACAATTTTTTCTTAGCACTTTTCAACCACCGAGAACATTTATATGGGCCTACGAGTATAATTGTCGCGAATACCTTTCATCCCATCTTTGTAAATAGCTCTTACTATAGCTATTTTAAGTTATTTAGGAATGCTGGCTTCATTCAAACGTCGATGCATTATTGCTGCAATAATAGGCGCAAATAAATCCGCATGCACCTTCATATACCTTCGATTCCTGGTGATTTGGTACCGTCGAGAATGTTATACTAAATAGTTACTGGTTCCTTACTACGTTACTAGTTTCTTCAAGAAAAATAGAGTTTGATAGTTGAACATCTACATGGTTTGACATTCTTATCTCATCCTCGTTTACTAACTTACATGTTCTTCGAAGTGTGTGCTACAAACAGTGTTGTTGGGCAAGTTTCTAACCATAGTTTCATCTAAATTTGTGGCACCATATTGAGAACCTATTGAGATCGTTTTGTAGATAATATTTATAATTATATCATTAATAGTCGAAATGAAAATTGATAGACTAAAGTGACTGCCTTGTGGAACACCGGAAGTGGCTTTAATTGGTTCAGACAATCGAGAACAGACAAATGGACTAGGCAATAGCGTTCTTCCAAGTAGGATTTGAACCAAGAAATCAGCCCAGGTTGAAAACCAAGTGCATTGAGTTTGAAAAGAATTAACTTTACGAGTAGGTACGATTTTATCAAAGTCATTGCTAAAGTCAGTGGTAATCACATCCACGTCTTTCCCTTGCTCTAGGGCACACAATGTGTTAAAAACGAACTCAATAAGGTTGAAACACCCATGTATTGCATCTTAAAGATCTTGGGAATGCAGGATAACTGGGTAGTTAGTAATGCCCTGTTTGAGGCATTACTTTTTTATAAATAGGTATTATACAAGCAAAGGCGAGGAAAAACCCCAAGGGCGATCGAAAGTCTGAAGATACTTACGAGGGATTCAGAAAAATTGCGGGTAAACCATTGGGAACAGGAGACAAATTATCTTTAAGTTTGTTAATCTTGTCTACTGAAGTAACTGAAGTATTTGGGGTCTGAGACAAAGAGCGATTCGTGGAGGAGTGAAACCATACATATCACAACGTTTAGTCGTTTCTGGACGCAGTTCTCGGTAATGTCTCAGGTTACAAAGGGATCATCGATGAATTTGTTAGCCAACGCTGTGAACCTTCTTTCATGAGCCACAACAGGTTAGAGTTCGAATTTTCGTGAGAATTACTATACAAAGTTGCTCACTCGAGATACACGTAATATCGATCATGGGGCCGTTGACAAAGTTTAATCACATTCGGACTAGTTCCTCAGTATTTTCCATCACTTTTCCCAAGATTGTTGGCGATAAATTCTGCACTTCACTTTTTTTGTTTTGTTTTTTTTTTTTATAATTTACGCGCGCCTAAGGGGTTAGATACCCTTTTACTGTTACCAGGGCGCGGGCTGAAAGGTAGAAGGAGGAGAAAGGAAAATTATTTTGTAGTGGTTTGAAACTCAGGTGTGTTAGGTTTCGATATTCGCTCTCCAGAGGTGGGAGTCCGAATAGGACGGAGAGTTTTTTCTTCACTCAGAGTGATTTGAGGTATAATTCACAGTATTTTTTTCTGTGCTTGAAACTCTACAACAGCCAAATCTACGTGTCAGTGTTATGCCTTCACAAGCAGCATTTTTCTGTCTGAGTTCCAATTACACAAATGAAAAACTGACTTGCCATGGGCAGGATTCGAACCTGGACCCTCCGAGTGAGAAGCGATTGCTAGTACCACTACACCACGGCCACCCCTAAATCGGATAAGAGATTAAGCGATCTGGATAAGTTTGCCGCAGAATGTCCACTGCAGCGGAGTCATCGATCATAGTTCTGTGGTCACAAATGTGGTGTTTTTGTTGCGTTCATCAAAAAAATTTAGGCCAACAACTTGAGAGTGTGTAAGGCCTCTTCGAGCATTATACGCGGATTTTCAGAGAAAAGTATGCTCGTAGATGTAAATAAACTTCCTCGATATCGAGGTTTACCAATCTTGGCTTCAATACGATGATGTATTGTTTGCACCTTGTACGGGAACACCCTCAAGCTTTTCATTTAAATCCGCTGTATACCTCGTAGATCAACTCTAATGGTCAATTTCTTGGTCCGTCGCCTGGTTGATAGTTAGGGGGTTCTCTTATACATCTGTCGCCACAGAAGAGATATTCCCGAGCGAGCCGACCATGTCTGATATTGTTTCGTGTTTCGCCTGTCTCCCTGCGAACGCCGCATTGTTCCTTTTTTTGTTGCCTTATTACCAGGAAATCGACGAGCGTCCTACACTGTTGCTTAGCATTAGCACTTTAAAGTGATAATCATCAACATCAGCTCTTGTGACGTCTGGTTTGTGTCAGGTTGTAGGTACTAAATGTTGATATGACGTTCGTTGACACTGTAGGCACTTTATCACTGAAGCGATTGTCCATATCGAAGAGTTATTTCTGAATCGGATTCATCTGCAAAGATAAACCTACATTTGGTAGTTGTACTAGACTTCAATTTAATCGATTTGATCATATTTACCTATTTTGGGTTGATACCAAGTCCTAGATGCAGTTCTTGCTTTAAGAATTGTGATTTTGCCAGCAGCTGCTATGAATGCTGCGAATGAATAAAGCGAATATGCCAAAGCTGTAGAACATGAACAGAATGGAGAGGGAAACCTCACAATAGGGCCACAGTCGATTATGAGAATCTTGAAAGATTATTTCTGCAGACTGTTGAACGGTAATGACGAACAACATCCCACCGTCAGACGAATAAACCATCTAACCTGGACGAAGATAGCCAAAAATTTCCGTCCATCCGACGATGCTGGTGGCTTAGGTCCCGAGATGCTTAAAAGAACACCCAAAATCTGGGCCGACGAAAGTATGCCCGACAAATCGGTATTGTTTGTCCAATATTAAAGAAGGGAAGCGCCAGCTGCAAGGGAATAAGTCGACTCAATATCTCATATAAAACCCTGTTTGATGTACTATGTGAACGCCTAATACCCTTCCATAACAGCCTGACCGATGGTTTAAGGGCAAAAAAGTCCATCACAGATCAAATTTTCACATTACGACAGATCTTGGAAAAAAGCCAGCAGATCCAAATCGGTATACACCATTTCATCATTTGTCACAAAGCCGCATATGTCAGAACTACACAGAGATATATGTAAATTTGGCATTCATGCGAAGCCAAACGAAAAAAACCAAAGAGTTCCAAGTCGACATAACATACCCCATCTCTTCATTGATTATTAAGCACGATATGACAGCATCTACAGAGACGAACTGGGGAGAGCGCTGTCTGGTTTTGGCATCACTGCCAAGCTCATTCAATCATGTAAGATGACCATGGAGAATGAACACTGCTCTGTCAAAGTCGGTAATAATAATATTAGGACCATCGTTCTTAAAGGGATTAAGCGAAACTTGCAAGCCAACTCCACAGACATCATTTTTTCAAAAGCCTATTCAGTTACTCGCATATTACATAATTGTAATTGACATAATGGTACTCGTAATAACGCAGCGAGCTGTCAGTGCAGCGGTTGAGACTTTTCAAGTAGAAGCTTCATGATATGTTGACATTGTTTGTGTTGGTGAAACGTGAAACTCGATGATGAAAATGAGTACAATCAACTTCAAGGAACTCGGGTGTATTCAGTGGTTCTGCATAATAGGATTACTGATGCTACTTTTGGTGGGATTGCAATTTATCAAAAAGTTGGTTTGTCTTGCAGTAAGCATCTTGGGGGAATCAATTGCTGATGATATTGAACACCTACTTGTTTAAATTACAAATCAAAATGTAAAATGCTTCCTTGGGCTTGTTTATAGTGCTCATCGTAATTGTTCTTTCGACCTGTTTGTTCGCCCATGTATCCCCTACATCTTGTGTGATCACCCTAAGTGGTTACTTTCATCATCCATATTTTTACTTCTCTGGTTCTATTTCCGCTAATAAAATTTCTCTTCTTGTATAACCCTTAATCGGAACAACACGTTTTTTTTATTTCGATCGGAACTATAAATTTATTGTAGAATTTCTTTCAGCTCGCAAAATAAGCAAACTCGATTGTACAACAACGCAAAAACATTGGGCCGAACGAGTACGTACATACGTGCGGTTTTAAGAAGTTTGTTGGCTGACGTTCACGCGTACGGTAGTTTAGAGTCGATTCGGTTGACAAGTAATATAAACAAACGTTTTTTTTTTTATCAAAACGAAATTGCAGTCGTGCGGTAGTTCTGCATCGCGATACGACATAATTATGGAAGCTTTAAAGCGAAAACGCGCAGATATTAAAGGCCAGGTAACGCGGATCGTTACATTTTGTGAGTCACCGGGTGCTCCACTGGCCTAAAGCAAGTTGCGGGAAACAAAATTAGAGCAATATATGCAAGATTTTGAGCAATTGCAAAGTGAAATTGAAATCGATGATAGTGTTCAATTAGATGAAGAAACGCAATACCGTTCTGATTTTGAAGCTATGTTTTACAGTGCCCACGTGAAATTGTCGGAAGTAATAAAAAATCATAGCGCGGGTGATTCGCAGTATGAGAAAGACAGTGAGTTCCGTGAAGCCATTAAATGTCTCGTCGAAAATCAATGCTCGTTAAACGAAGTGGTACAATGTCTTGCTGATCGGTCACGACGGCCAATATGCATAACAAATTAAGAAAGGCCAGCGGGTCTCCCTGCAGTGAATTTACCAGAGTTTTCGGGAAAATTCGACGAATGGGTTAGATTTCGCGATTCGTTTACGGCACTCGTGATATCCAAAACATCGGTTACGGGTATCGAAAAGTTAGAATTTCTCTATACGCGTTTGCGAGGAGATGCGTTGTCAATCATTAGCCATCTTCCTCATAGCAACGATAACTTCGACGTGGCTTGCGGCTTGTTAGAAGAGCATTATGACAAGCCATAGCTCATCATGGTAGCTCATTTTGACAACATATTTGACCAACCAGTGGTCAAGAGTGGTTCCTTACTCGAAATTAAGCGGTTGTTTAGTATTACGATCGAGAACATGAACGCTCTTCGCGCTCTAAAGCTCCCAGTCGATTCGTGGGACGTGTTGCTGGTCTATGTTCTTACGCGTAAGTTAGATGCTGAAAATAAGATGTTGTGGTTTCGTACAAGTAAAGGCAAAAGTGAGCAATCGTATTCGGATTTTACCAAGTTCGTAAAGGAGCGCATCAATGAGCTCGAAAGCTTAAATCTCTCCAATTCGCAAACCGGGCGTAATCCGCTATATACGAATAAGCTCAAAGATACGGGTCGACGCGTTTTAAGTTTGACAATCCCACCGTGTCCGAAGTGCAAACAAAAACACATGCTTTACCAGTGCGTACAATTTCGGGGTCTGTCCGTGTCTGCTCGATGTGAGTTTGTGAAAGCAAACGGAATTTGCTGTAATTGTCTACGGTCGAAACATACATTGGCTGAGTGCAAATTTTCCAATTGCAAGACGTGTGGCTTAAAGCACAATACTCTGCTTCATTTAAGCCAAATTCCCCCACCATTTGTCCCTATGTCAAGCCAGCATAACCAATCGAATAGTGTCGTAACCGCAGTTTCGGTGCGCGCAGTCCCTTCATGTCGCGAGTGTTTAACGATGTTGCCAACGACAATGGTTATGATCCAGGATGGTAATGGTGAGCTCCAGTCGTGCCGAGCTTTGCTTGATTCTGGATCGCAAGCTACATTAATTTCGGAATCGTGTGTGCAGCGTCTAGGCTTAAAACGTGTTCATGCCAAGATTCCAATAGTAGGCTTGGGTCAGGTCGAAAGTACTCAAGGCACACGAGGTCAAGTCAAGGTTGTGGTGTCTTCAACATTGAATCCGAATTCCGCCGTGCCGCTTCATGCCTTCATTCTCGCGACCTTAATAAATGATATCCCCGGTTTTGAGATTCCAAGTGAGAATTTAACGTTATTCCGCAATCTATCATTAGCCGACCCCCAGTGCTATCGCCCAAATAAAATCGATGTTTTAATTGGCGCGGACGTGTTTTTTGATATTCTCACGGAAGGAAAAATCGCGCACCCCTCGGGTTCGCCTTCTTCGGCTGGATGATAGCGGGAAATATTTCTTTGAGACAAGATGCTGCCGTAAGTGTTTATCATTCCACCGCTGATCTAGACGTGCTCTTAAAACGATTTTTTGAACCTGAAGATCTGGCGGATGGACTTCGTACCGACTGCGAGGTAAGTACAGCTATTGAAAATCATTTTGTTTCTACCCATTATGTCAATCGTGATGGTAGGTACGTAGTTAGTCTACCTTTCAACAAAACGCCGGTGGAGTTCGGAGACTCCCGCGTTGCTGCTTTAAAACTACTACATGCTATGGAGAGGCGGTTCTCAAAGGACGCTAACCTGAAGCAACAATATCTGGAGTTTATGCGCGAGTATGAACGGCTGGGCCATATGGCAATCGTGCCTCTTAGCGATATCGAGTGTCCATCGTTCTACTTACCTCATCACGCGGTGCTGAAGCCAACCAGCGCAACGACAAAGCTGCGGGTCGTCTTCAACGCGTCGTCTAAATCTACTAACCCCCGCGAGTATGTACTTCTCACCGTAACGTACGGAACAGCTTCAGCTTCGTTTTTGGCAACTCGGGTCCTCAGGCAAATCGGCGTCAACAATATGTTTAATTGTCCACGGGCTTCGAATAGCCTTATAAACGATTTTTACGTGGACGATTTCATGTCAACTTTCGATGACGTTAGTGAAGCAGTAGGTGTAAAAAATGAATTAATAAACTTCCTGGAAGATGCCGGTATGGATCTCCGTAAGTGGTCTTCTAATTCGCCGCAGTTCTTAAGCACCATTCCTCCCGAGCATAGAGAAGCAGCAACCGAGTTGTCCATTGGGGAAACAGGAATCAAAACTTTGGGTCTGCTGTGGAACACGAAACACGACTGTTTCAAATTTGCCTCCGCGATTCCGGCTATAGGTCCGCATATTACTAAGAGGGAGGTGCTATCGGATATAGCCCGAATTTTCGATTCGCTAAGCTGGCTCGCACCTGCGGTTGTTGGGATGAAGATCTTCATGAAGCGTCTGTGGGTCAAAGGAGTTGGATGGGACGAGTTCATTCCCGCTGATCTCTATCAAAAGTGGTCGGACTTCAGATCGGACCTATGTTCCCTGCAAACCTTTAATATTCCGAGGTGGCTACAATATAGCAAAGGGGATGTAATGGAATTGCACGGTTTCGCTGATGCGTCAGGTTCAGCTTACGCTGCTGCAGTGTATTCCAGGGTATTAGGAGCTACGGGCGTACAAACATCGCTAATCTGCACCAAAAGCCGAATCGCTCCAGTTAAGCCTCCTCTCTCGATTCCCTGCTTGGAATTATGCGGTGCTTTATTGCTTATCAAGCTGCTAAGTAAGGTAAAGGAAGCCCTTGCCATTCACTATCTTGAGTGTTTTGCCTATACGGACTCCACAACGGTGTTACACTGGATAAAAGGACATCCCCGTGGGCGAAATGTCTTCGTCGATAACAGAATTTCTCAAATCGTCGCTCCTTTCCCGGTATCTATATAGCACTACGTCCGCTCAGCTGAGAATCCTGCTGACTGTGCCACTCGTGGTCTGATGCCAAAACATTTAGCGAAGTTAGATTTGTGGTGGAACGGTCCAAACTTTCTTCGCGACTTGGAGATAACGTTTTCCGAACTGCCCAACGCCAAGGATGCTCCTGCCGAAGAAGAAGAAATCGCTTGTCTAGTTACTGCAGTGGAACCGGCTGAATGGGATACTCGTATCTTCGAAAGGTTTTCGAACCTCAATCGACTCTTTCGGGTCATTGCTTGCTGCATCCGACTAGCCCGAAACCGATCAAATCCTCCGGGCTATCTCCAAACGAACTTCTTGGCGCCTGAATACATACGAATTGCTAAACTCGCATTAGTTAAAATCTCGCAGAAATATAACTTCCAGGATGAGATTACTTCGTTATTGCAAGGACAAGCCGTTTCAAGAAAAAGCAAGTATTCTTCCATGCGCCCCTTCATCGATCATACCATTCGAGCAGAAGTATCCTATCATTTTACACAAGGATCATCGTCTTACCCATCTTATCGTAAAGGATTGCCACGTCAACAACTTGCACGCCGGAATGCGACAGATGACGTATCTGCTCTCTCTTAATTACTTTGTCACCGGTATCCATCACGCCATTAAACGGTGCACAACCTGAATGAGGCAACGAGCAGTTCCCTACCAGCAGCAAATGGCAAGCTTGTCGAAACAGAGATTGGAGCCAGGGGTAACATTTGGCAATACCGGCGTCGATTTCGCGGGGCCGTTCTTGGCCCGATCATAGAGGGGACGAGGGTCTAAGCAGCATAAAGTCTATGTTTCGGTATTCGTCTGCATGGCTACGAAGGCCCTGCACCTGGAACTCGTTACGGATCTTTCTTCGGCAGCTTTCATAGCGGCATTGCGTCGCTTCGTTTCTCGGCGTGGTAAGTGCCACTCTAAGTGCCACAACAGCTACGAGATTGGGCAAATCTACTAAACTCAGCGAATTTTCAAGAGGATATTGTCGATGAGCTTACATCTAACGGAATCAGTTGGCATTTCTCACCCCCCCATGCACCGCATTTCGGAGGTTTGTGGGAAGCTGGGGTCAAAACCACTAAATTTCATTTAAGAAGAGTCTTGGGCCAGACGTCTCTAACGTACGAAGAATTTTCGACAGTGTTGTGCCAAATTGAAGCATGCACTAACTCCCGGCCATTGTGCGTACGATTCGAAGGGGACGTGGATCCGTGAACGCCGGCCCACTTTCTCATTGCACGGCCATTGGCGACTGTGCCAGATCTAAGCATCTTAGCTCCGGAAGCATCACTGCGGGATCGATGGCAGTACCTACAGCGACTTGTCCGAGAATTCTGGCAAAGGTGGTCCCAAGACTACCTGTCTCAGCTTCGAAAGCGACCGAAATGGTTGGAAAGATCAAAAAACATTCAAATCAACGATGTCGTCGTCTTAATGGACGAAAATCAACAGCCATGTCGATGGCTCATCGGTAAAATCATCAAAACGTACCCCGGACGGGATGGGCTGACTCGCGTTGTATCCGTCACCACTGCCAAAGGAGAGTTCAAACGTCCTATTACCAAGTTATGTCCGCTACTCGTCGATTCAAGTTGAAAGGAACTTTCAACGGTGGGAGTATGTTCGCTTTCAATACCACTAAACGGCAAGAAGGTCCTGATACCACTGTTGTCGGAAAAAATTTCTTAAATTTGTTACACAACGCATAAAATGTGAAGCATTATTCTGACCACCGGCATATTCCAACTTATCAAATGAGCTTTGAAGTGGAGTACGGACTTCAAAGAATTTAACACTGTCAAGCTATCTAGGTCAGGATGTGCGTGAGAAACTTACAGCGCACTTTTTTAGGATCTACAAACGAGAACTAAATAAGGCTCAACGCAGGTTCTGGCGAAGTTTCTGCGGAAGGATTCCCATCAGGACCCAGGTGCTACCTGGGTTGGCAACGAGGAAGAATGCCCAGATTTACATGGTTGCTCTTCAGCAGCCCATCTGCTTTGAGAAAATCTTGTTTGTCGTGCATCTCTCAGCTAGAAGGTTGGGCTAATCCACCAATGTCCTACGCCAACTAAAATGACACATATGCAAGTGCTACTTAAGGCCAATTAAAGAACTGGCCTACATATTGCAGATGCTATACGATTAAGAGAGCTGATCTACCTCAGAGGAAGAGATATTTTTGACATTCCAATCATGTCAAACTATGCATGAGGTCCAGGGTAGAAGAGAATGAGGAATATGTGAGGCATTTCCTTTGCAACTGCTTTCACTTACTTTTCTAAAATCGAAATGATGTTTGTCAATAAATCTCTATGGTTCCATTAGTAGCTAGGGCATTGCCCTCCCGCACTTTCTTGGTGGTATCGGAATAGATTGGTTTCAGTGTACCTCAGACCAGTTTAACCTTTTTCTCAACTATCGACATATTTGCCCGTCTTCAGATATGACTCACATAAATGACAGCGCTGAAGAGCTGAACAGTATTTCACAGTTGACTGAGTAAATAGATGATCTCACACTGATTACTGACGATTTCATAAATATATGTATAGCACCGGCTATCCTTTTTAAACTCACAAAAACGCCTTCTGCTCCAAATTGGATAATCTAACTCGTATCCCCCTCTGTATCGGTTGAACCTTCTCCCACACTCTGTAACAATGATTTATTGAAATCCTAATTGCCATTTGTTCAGTGGACAGATTCAAGTATCGAAACTGTACCAAAGTGCAAACTCTAAACAACACTGAGTTTCGTATCTCCAGTCATCCGCACCGAGAAGATGAATTTTCTGTTAGACGACTCTACCATCTCCATCTAATCGTGTGTCCTTATTTTTTTGCGAGCAAAAATCTATTGCCGACATTAAATCACACTCACCCACCACTGAGTATGGGCCATTCGACAGAAATAAGAAAACACCAATCACATCGGTCTATATATGTATGTATGTACTTCTGATGTCAGATTCCTTCGTATCTCCCTTCATCGTCTTTTTTGTTTATCTCAAGGGGGAATTCTTCTATGCGCTGTTTATTCGCTGTCATTGCTGCCTACGCTTTGTGTCCTGGGCTGCTGTCACCACCACCACCTCTTCTGTCACGCGCCTTTATTAAAGTCAAATCAATCTTCTGCTTCAACACAAAGACTTTTCGATAAAAGTGCTCTAAGGACAACAAGGACAACAGACCAAAAACAACAACACAACAGCGAAAAAAAAAAATACATGAAATATATTTTTATATTATTTATATTTTTTTTTTTTTTATGTTGTTGAGGAACAAAGAGTAAGATAAGGATTCCTCCCACTGCCACCCCATTGCGTTGATCTAAATTTACAGCCCTAGCCGCCTTCCGGTTGATAGGTGTTTCCATTTTGGTTCCATCATTGCTGTGGATACACAAGAAACCAATGAAAGCCATTACGAAAATTGTTTCGTCATTTGGGACTAATTCAATTTCGTTGGAATGGAAAATTGACGTTTTCAACTAAAATCTCACTTGTGCACAGATTTTTCGGCATACAAGCAGTCGAAAAGTCACAGAAACGCTTTGGCAACATACACATATGAACAGATATACATGGATACACACGAAGGTATGATATTTTGGTAAAAGTGACTTACCAGAGAGAAAAACTGTTCCTGGCTTCTTGATTTGATTTTCTCATTTTAAAATTGAACAACAAGAAATCCTTTTGTGGGTAACCGCACTCGGGACAGGATACTCGTACCACATCTGTATGGGATACCTCATTCATATAGGATCCCAATTTAGAGATGGGCACCTGTGGACAAATTATATTTTACTCCTAAAGGGTCCTAGTGATTTTGGATCGTTGCGTGGGTGAATCTTCAAATGGAAAAGCAGAGATTTTCTTTCCTTTTTTTTTTTTGAGAATCTAAATCCATTGTCAGCAGTTATTTTTGGCGAACAGGACGAATGTGGTTGATATATGGATGGTTTTGTGGAAAAGGATCGACGGAGAATCCTTTTCCCAATAACGAATATTAGGTGAAAGATATTGGAAACGACCTTGTTGAATAAGACTGAATGTAGTCCCACAGATGGCATCTTAGACGATGCGAGAGTTTCTCATAAATTGCCAGGAAAAGCTTCCTAGCGTAATTGAATGTATAATATCATACCGCCGTGAGGGATTCTTGTAGACTTGGGAAGGTACATGTATCTGATAAGATGTCGAAAAGTTATGATACATCCTATGTGCCTATTGTTCGAGAAGAATAGGCTTGAATGTGAGCACGAAGAAACTCATAGGTTCGCTTGATTCGATTTCTAAAAGATTCTCTTCTTCCAAGGTGATACATGCTCTAACCCTGCAGTTGCTCCTGGTTCCTTACCTCTTAAACTAATTAAGTGACGATAGGAGGACTAGATGAAAGCATTAAGCTGCCTTGTCACAGGAAGTTTAAGTTGAAAAACGCTAGATTGGTGGGACTTCCTTAGAACCGTTCAGTAGTGAAGAACCTTATACTCGTACATACAAAGATCCCATTTGCAGTTTACGACGTGACTTAGTTTCTTAAAATAACTACAGGAAAAGCTGAAGATCTGAAAGATATGCGTCAGACTTTCCGGTCTACCGAATCCCGAATACAGTGGAGAACGCAGTAAATATGATAAGACTGCTTAAGGAATGGAATGATGGAAGAAGAGCAATCAAGGGCCAGAATAATCAAAGACGGAAATAAAGCGGCATTTACTTTTCATCGACATTGGGGCTACTTTCGACAATGTAACTTTTAATGGCATATGCACTCGGCCAGACAACACAACGTAGACCAATCACTAGTTTTGTGGATAAGAGTAATGCTGACGATTAGGACTGGATTTACGGATGCGACCAGTAAGTGGTGGTGGGAATAAGCAGTGGTTGCCCCCAAGGCGACGTTCCTTCTCCAATACTATTGTGTTGATTGACTGTGTTGATTGACTCAGTCGTTAACGCACTCAATTGTTGTAGCGACTACGCTCAGGCATATCTAGATGATGTTGCTTCGACATCTGTTGGATCATGTCTAGCGAACTTAATGTACGATTGGTGGACTAGAATGGGCTTTCAATCAATCCTCTCAAAACCGAGGTCGCTATCTTTACTCGAAGTAGGGTGCTGACTCCGTTTCTTCAACGAAAGTATTTGCTTGTCATCACGTATAACAAACTTGAGCTGTCAGCTCTCATGCAGTCTAAGACCAATTATATGGTGTGCGTCGCGTCGGTTGTCAGCTTTTTAACGGCTGCTTTTACCAGACTCCAAAAAACTTTCTTTCTCGCCTGCGTTAAGGGTATCGCCAGCACACCTGGCACTGCTCTAAACTTAATATTAATTTAATGAACTACACCCTCAAAGCCGCTGTTCCTTGGTGCACCATGCATTAAAGTTTTGATGATCTTGTTCCTGGGAAAATATGAAATCTACTTTCCCTCCCATCAGTTATCGTCTTCACAAATGGTCTCAAAATCAATGCGGCGCTGGTGCCTTTCTGACGGAGGTCAACGTTAGATTTCACTTCTCATTGGGAAAACTTGCGCCTGACTGTTAAGCGAAAACAGACACAATTCTGATGCCATTGAACGATATTGAGAAGAATCTCCGTTCGTAATAGCAGCCAAGCCAAACTCTACTCTATCTCCACTTCCAACTTTGTCCGTGATTTCCAGACTTTTCTGAACTCAGTAGGAGGGCTAGTGTGAGTCACAGCTTACAATGGGATCACCGGAAATGAAATCTCCAATGAACTTACAGCGCAAGTATCAGAGAAGAGCTTATCAGCGCCCGAACCTTCATAAACACAGATGATACGACTCTTTCGGTTACTAGCAAATCAAACGAATATTTACTGACGTCGCTAGGAGTTTACAGACTTTCCTTCTGTCCTGTAAATTATTTATTGGCTACGTAACGAAGCATTGCTAAACACGTAAGTGACACAACATCCTACAAGGCTTGCTGTGAAAGTCCTGATTACACCGCTGAGCACTTTATTTTTCAGTATCTGGCCGACGCTCGCATACTGCTCCAGGTGGTGCTGGAACTGTAGGCACTTTATCACTAACGCGATTGCATGTTAATTGAAAGTCGGTTGATTGCCGGAGGCCACGATGCAGCCTGCGTAGGTGAAGGTAATTCCAATCTGCATGCTAAACAAGGGTTTTCAATGAATCAATTAATGAAAACAGAAGCGCTGACACTTAAGCCTCTGCCCATCAACTCCTACACTTACCTACATGTAATGAAGCTTGTGAGCCTAATATCTTTATCTGAAGCTACCCAACTTCTGTAGGACGTAATTTGCGACTGAAGAGTACTCTTTCTCTATCAGGACGGTAGGCAGAAGAATCCCATATACGGATCAACTGCGGCATCCACGGTTCTAACCAATTCATGCTAGTCGGTGAACACTCAACCATTTAGAGGCACTTTGAGATATTCGGGACTCTAGGGTGCAGATGGGGCCGTAAGAAATCAGAGTAATCCAACAATGGCCCCCATAACTTCAGCGGAGCTACTGGTGGACTATTTAGCCTGAATTTTTGTCCATTGGTTTTATTTAAGACCTTTCGTGAGGGTAAATCTTCCACCGTGCAGAAAAGAAAAAAGTTCAGATACAATCAATTGCCTTGGATACGGAAGGATAATGTCGATGACCTAAGTAAACGTTTTAAGGAACTTGAATTTCGAATTTGCACATGGAATGCTAGGACTCTTAATAGATTATGTGCTGCCGAAAAACTCACGAAGCCCTGAAAGATATGAAAGATATATTACCGTGATTCAGGAATGGCGATGGGATGGACCGGACACAAAGCGGATGAAAAACTACAACATCTACTGCTATTCAGGAGAGAATCAGGCAACAAGTCTTAAGATTTCGGCATGCCCCTATACAGGAGAACCTCCTAGACAAAATATTTAAGCTACGCATAAAAAAATTGTCTATAATATCGTAATGTAAGGCTGGGTAAAGAAGCCGTCTTTAAGCTGGTCATCGTAAAGAGCCTGTATAACACAAGGTCCAGATTCAGGATTTTCGAACTTGCAAGGGAGCGTAACTCTTTGAAAAACCAAGCTAGAGACTAAGCTATCCCCTGATCAATCAGCCGTCAACAATATTGATCATATTGCGATCGACACCAGACACTCCTCTAGACTTCCGATGTCCGAAGTTTCCGAGGCGTCGACATCGCCTTGGATCATTATCTTGTTACAGCCAGGGTACGAATCAGGATATCACAAACAAGTTAGACGTCGAAAAGCTACAATTGCAAAAGACCACTAGAATCGTTGACGATCGCATTTCTCTCAAGCTCTCTCAAAATCGTAGTATACCAAACGTCTGAGATAGCTGGGCCATATTGAGTGAATGGACACCAGAGCTCCGCCCCAACCAACCTGAAATGTGGCACTGGACGCAGATAGGGTATGATCGTGTTAGCTGGAGAGGCTTGTTGGTTGCTGACCATGTTTATCCCAGACTGTGTGAAGAATAGATCAAAGTCTGGAGAACCGCCGTTACAGAGATCCTTCACTCGCTAGTCATACTAATGCAGACAGCTTGTTGCTTTTTTTCCAACAACTTGATGTTGATCCGTCTTTCCAGTGCATGTCATCGGGTTATGGATCCAGTGCATGACTGTGGACCTCACCTTGATAAAGTCTATGGTTTTTAAGCAGCAGTGGAGTGGAACTGGACATTTCTTATTTCGCTCTGGAATATTTGCTATGCAGGGTGAGACATAGATGTCTGGCATTCATCGAGAAACTCAGTGCGTTGCAAGGTATCTTTATTTGTCTTATGGTCTGACTTACGCTATGGTAGTCACGGATATGTTTCCCTGAGGAGGGTATATAGTATCTCATGTATATTGGAGAATATTAGAAAGTCTGAACATTTGCTGTGGGTGTTTGCCTAACACATGAAGGATGACGTTGCCTGGGTAAGCTACCACACCATATCTCGGCGTCTGATTTGATATGGGGTTTATAATGGACATATGTGAGGAGAGAATACACTCAATGGAATGATTTCAGTGTACTGCCTATTTAAGCTTTTCTGGACAGATCATGTCCACCAGTCTTACTCCAAATTGGTCTAAGGTGACCCACGTTGAAGTCATATGGCTACAGCTGAAATAGATTACCAAAGCTTTTTCCAGATGTGTGACTTAATCTAGGTTTTATGCCGTCAGCATCGCATGTTGAAAGTTAGTAGATCCGCTGCCAAGAAGATGTGCTATATTCGGGGTTTTGTCCAATTGCCACACTGGAAGCACATTCAGCGAAAAAAGAAACTCAAAGGACGGATGAGATGATTAAGAGAAAAATTATTCCGTTGTTCAATTTTCCTGCCTATACCTAGTCAAGAGCGTCAAGAAATGACGACTGCTATGCACAGAGTGCATGAAACCAGGCCGTGGCACAAAAAGTCGTACATTCATAATGACGTTGGTGGGAAAGGAAAAAAGTTTTTAGAGGTGCTTGCACAACTTGATAAAATTGGAAACAGAAGTCTCATTACCAAGTCCATGCGATTTTTCCAACTCATGTTGGTGACAGAAGTCTGTTACCTTAGATCAACAAAAGATAAATCTCTTGAACTGCTAGTCCTTTTCCTATTCTATTTATGGAACAAGTAAGTGTCGTCCTTTAATTACTATCGACTAGTTTAAACAACTTACACCCATTTCCCGTCTTGTTAATTTCAGGTCACAAAGGATATGAGTGCATTTGTTTAGTTCTTCAATATCCCACCTTAAACTCACTGTTTTTCCTGATAATGGCTTTAACAGAATCACCTTGCGTAACAGTCACCGGGTAGATCCAAATTCATTCACAAAAACGATGAATGTAGTTCAATTAAGCTTCCACAAGAAATCCATACAGGAAAGGACCATGATTACATTGTACACACTCATTTACGGCTTAGTACCGTAGTCGTTTCTTTCTCGGACAATATCCTTCCTCCGGTCTTAGTAAAAATCATTTTCACAATCGCGATATCAACCGTTGAATAACGTGGATACTATTTCAAACAAGCAACGGTTTTGTAGCCCCATCAGGTTAAAACAAAGCAGAATGCACAAAGGGAAACCCAGAGAACGGCATAAACAGCACTGTACCGACAACACAATGCAACCCTTCCTGCACATGTGTCATTCACCCTGGCTACTATGAACTGAGAATTGTATTCGTAGAACCTCTTCCGTAGTCAATTGCGTGACTACCTTGTTTTTTGTGTCTAATTCCGTAAGCCTTTCCATTAATAGACCAATAGAGCAAAATAACAATAGACCAAGAGAACACAAAAAAAAAAAAAAAGAATTCTTCCTGTGGGCGATTGTTTTCCATAAAATTTCCCACATCACCGACAAAGGATAACGCTCCGGACAAACATTGCAATAGCATATCATTGCATTTGTGTTTTCCTATCAGATTTCGTGCATCCTGTTCGTGCATACCACCACTGACTTAACGAAATTCACGCATTCCTTGCCACGAAAGAGCTTACCAACACCCCAACTAAGCACTTCGCCAACAAACAATTAAAGCCCTTACCATCGTTACCCCAGTCACATTATCGTAATCTAGTTAGAGGATTGTATACCTTGTTCAAAGGACTCACGGCCCGTTCCTCTCAAACCCCACGTTAAGTTATCAAAATCGGAGCGAATCATATTCTATGTCGTACATAGTGAGTGACTGAATATCCTGTCTCCACACGAGTGTACTCGTATGTACTCGTATGTGTCCGTTTGTGTGTAGGGATTTGTGTAAGGAAATTTCCATTTCACACGCAAATTTCAAGTCAACAGATTCCTTTGGTGCATGCATATGCAATCGAGTAGAACTAATTGCGACCAGATCATATCGACAGGACCAGGACTCATAGTCATGGTGTACTACGAACAGGGACATAGGGGACATACGAGTACATATGACGGCTATTGGCATAGCCATTGAAGGCTTTAAATTTTGATTGCTATGGCAATGGTTGTATCATAGTTTTGCATGACAGCTAGGATCAAAAAAGCTATGAGTACGAGTACAGCACGAGTATTCGTGAACTGATTTAGTTGACTTTTTGTGACAGGACACAGAGCAGGAACTTCATGTTACTGTGTTAGATGGGCCAACGTGCATACTACAAATCCAACGTGCATTGTCAAGTAATGATGGTGCATGAAAGGATTGCATGAGCTCAGGTGCATTGGCATGAGATTATCGTCAAACTAAAATATGATGTGATGCATGGTAATTGTTCTGCCAAAGGCAGTGTGCTGATAAAATGTAATGAGAAAAGTGACAGGATAAAGGACTTGTGTTCGCAGGAAGTGGAAGTCGACGATAGAGGTATGGCTATGAATAGTGTTTAAGCATTATGTAAGATGAGAATTAGATTGAATAACCAGAGTCAGAGGGAGCTAGAGGCTTAACATAACCTTGAACACTGTTCTGTGTCGTTAAAGAGAATTCAACTCACACAAGGGTGATGCCATTATGGCCGACACATAGCTTAGTAAGGTCAAGGCCAACAACGAAATCGACACACACACAGCACATGTTCACTTTGTCCGATAAACCAAGCAAGTTTGAGATCAGATTATCTGACTACATAGTGGTATTTAGGAAGGATTACACTTCTGCTAAGGACATCAAATTTAATTGGAATATAAAGGTTTACCTAGAAAGACAGGTGTATGTGAAAGCTTTCGGCTTAAAATCAGTTCAAACAATGCAGATCCCTTAAATGAAATTGTGGTTTGATTAACCTACAATGTACGTATCCCCTGATCCTTTTTAATACCAAGAACTTAGAGGATATAGGCAATCTCACTTACTCTTGCCTCGTCTATAGGAATGCCACCTTGGTGAAACTCTTATCACAAATGCTCAATTCATGCTGTCGTGATATGTTAACAAAGTCGATGGAAGCAAATTCGCTTTGTCCGGATGGAACACCACATGCATCCAACTCAACAACCATGACAGATAGCTTCCAAATTATCCCTTCATTTGACTACCGGAATGTGTTCGTTTGGTCCTTTACGTGCGTTGAAAGAAGTATCAGGTTTCAAACCGCAAGAGGTGCCACTCACTTAAACCAGCAACATGGTCTCGTTTTAATTGACAGATACTCCTCCGTTCATTTGAATGTGGGAATTTCTTCATCTTCGATTGATAAACCCACACGTAGGTTGTACAAGCAGCCGGCTCTGCTTTGACTAGGATACAATTTAGGGTTTTGGTTTTGAGAGCTAACTGAATAGCTGAATAAACGGGAAATCATGCGTCTGCATGTAAAAATTCTAAACTTATGCGTAAAAATCGGCAGCAACTAATAAGTACAGCATCCTCAAGGATATGGACGTGATTAGCGTAATCCAGGTTTTTTTTTGTGCCAGTGATACTGACTGACCCCATGTAATGTTCTCAGAGTGTGTGGTTGGAGATGACACACATGTTTTTAGCAGCCGCGGGCACGCTTGCGGTTGCACGGCGTTCGTTCGTCGGAGGGGTGGGATCTTGCTGCTCTCGTCTGGAACTTCAAGCTTTCTCCTTTGATATCCAGCATAAAAAAGGGGCACAGAATATTGTCCCGGATGCACTTTCCCGCGCTTTCAATGAAGAACTTTCTAGCGTTGCTACAACGTCCTTTTGCATCGATCTTGATTCAAAAGAATTTAAGACACCTGAATACCTAAATCTCATAGAAAGGATTGTGACTAATCAGAACAAGTTACCAGAATTAGATGTACGAAATGGAGTTGTTTTCAAAAAGGTAGCTCAGAAAGACGAAAATAACCTGTTTTCGGATTTCCAATGGAAGTTGTGGGTACCTGAAAAATTAACACAGTCTGTAATAGAAATGTGTCACCAGCCTCCAAACTGTTTCCACGGAGGAATGATGAAAACACTTTCAAAGATTCAGGAACTTTACTTTTGGCCAAATATGACAAACCAGGTGCGCAATTTTATTCGCAACTGTCTAAAGTGTAAAGAAAATAAATCGCCTAATATGACATTAAGACCTCCAATGGGATCTCGTCATGAAATTTATCGTCCTTTTCAAAAACTTTATATAGATTTCATGGGACCTTATCCAAGATCGAAAAGGGGAAACGCATTCATTTTCGTCGTATTAGATGGCTTTTCAAAGTCTGCAGCAAAGTGCAGCAGTTGAATATTTAGAACAAAACGTATTCCACCAGTTTGGTGTGCCAGAGTTTATTCATAGTGATAATGGACAACAATTCACATCCAAGGATTTTCAGCAATTTCTTGCCAAATACGGGTGCATTCATATCCGAAATGCAGTCTACTCTCCGCAAGTCAATGCGTCGGAAAGAGTAAATCAGTCCATTTTAGCTGGAATCAGGATGTATCTTCCCAAAGACCAAAAGGACTGGGATAGGCATCTTTCCGAAATCCAGCAGGCTCTGTGTACTTCTGTTCATCAATCCACAGGCACAACTCCATATTTTTGCCTCTACGGTCAACACATGTGCACACATGCAAGTGTATACAAATTGTTACGGAATTTGAACGCTCTTGGAGATGGAGATATGAAATGTCTACCACCTAGCAATAAATTAGATATCATACGAGAGAAAGTGAGGGATAACATCAAAACTTCTTATGAAAAAAATGCCAAAACCTATAATCTTCGTAGCTCAAAGAGATCGTTTAATGCTGGAGAAATTGTATTCAGAAGAAACTTTACATTGAGCAATACCTCGAAGCAAATTAATTCTAAATTATGTCCTAAGTTCATAAGATGCAAAATAGTGAAGACAATTGGAAACTCCATGTATGAAATAGAAAACATGGATGGAAAAACGATTGGAACTTACCACGCTAAAGATTTACGGAAGTGATTTTTTTATGATATTAATACGTTAGGTCTTATTGAATACTATGATCGCTATGCTCAGGGCCATGGGTCGACTTCTGCTTAGTTAATTTTTTCTAATTAGCAGAGACTTATAGGATCAACGGTCTTCGTGCCTTTCAAAGCCAGTAAATGACTTTGAAATCCACGATTTTGTAGCGTGATCCATGCACAAATTATTTTTATTCAAATCTTGCTTTCAACTTAAGATTCTACTTTAAATTAGTTTTCTCCAACGTATAACAGTTCGCTCAAACATCTAAGGCTCAAACCAGTCTATTAGAGTTAACGCGACTATTATACCAATTGGTGTTTTTGGCTAAATTCCCTTAGCACTCCGCAGAGTATTTAAGGCACTGCAATACCTCCCTCTTCCTTTTTTTTCTTTTAACCTGCCTTTCATTGCTTGGGCATCTGCTGCGTAAGTCAAATTATTTTTTTTTTTTGGTTATTCCCATACTTGAACCACGTTTTCTTTTGTTGTGGTTAAGATAAGCTAGTGAGTGAATTTTAATTATTTTATAAAATTCTGCCTTAACCTCTCAGCATTTCTTTTACCTTTTTTTGTTATGGCACAGTAATGAATTTAAGCCATAAGTACCAGTGGAGTTCATAACCTTTTCTGCACATCAAATGTGACCTTGGAGAAAAAAAAAAAACAAAAGAAAAGAAAAAGATATACGAGGAGGTAAGAATTTTGTATTACTTGGTGAACATATATGTACTTAACCAATTTCGCAGACACATTGACTTTTGGACTACATTTTCAACGTTCCAATAGGGTCCATTTCATTTGTGGAAGGTTTCTAAAGACCACTGTGCGAAAAACTAACCTACTAGTTTCAAAATAACCTCCATCTGCCCATGTGCATGCCCCAAGATATGTTAAGTATCTTGAGCACATAACCTATATACTTATGTATGTATGTATGTATATGGATAAAACAAAAAAAAAAAAAAACAGCTATTTGGTCATCACAAAAGAGTTCAAATGTATGAGGACAACAAGAAAAAAAAAACAAAATAATAAAAATTCATAAAGCCACTTGAAATGCACTCTGCGTACATATCAGAGTGTTTGCTTATCAAGGTCATAACCTGATCAAACGTCGCCACAAAATCAGTTGTGTACCACCTTCATCTAACTGATCGGAATTAGCCGGATACATCTCATAACCATAACATCTGTGGTCATATCCTTTATCGCGTATTTTTTATTTTTATTTTTTTATTTTGTATTTATTAAGCATCTCTGCGCATATTTAAATTTAAACAACTTATTGCATTGCGCAGTTAAAATTTTACACACTCATTTACAATAATTATCTTAATCCTAATAACAAAAAGAATAAATAGAATATGAAAGAAAATGAAAAAGAAATAGAAAATAGAAAAAGAAAGAGGAAAGATGAAAGATGAGGATAAATGAATATAGTTTTAAGTAATAGAAGCTAATTTTAATAGGCATATGTATCATCAATTGCGACTTGTGTAGTAATTTAATAGGTCTTTTTTGAAACGATTCTCTGTGTTCACTCTTTTGATGTTTGTTGGGAGACTGTTCCAGTGGCGCACAGCATGAACGAAAAATTGACGACTGCTATTTATAAATTTATACCTAGGAGGTATTAAATTAAGGGTTCTCTGAGAGTGCACAAACTTGATTTTTGTGAACAAGTAATTCGGTGTACCAGAGTAAATAATTCTATGCAGTGCAAGGACAGTTCGATATTTTAGAATTGTATTCAGTGAACACCCAGCTATTTGTTTAGTAAAGGTGGATATGTGATCATACCTTCTCAAATTAAATATATATCTAGCACAGCTGTTAAATGCGACATTTAGCTTTCTCAAGGACGAAGAATCTAAGCATGCGAAGATTTCGCATCCGTACAGTATAATGGGCAGGACGAACGACTTAATAAGTTTCATTTTAACTTTAACAGGCAGGTACCGATTTGTAGGGCTCAATCCCCTTAGAACGCTATATATTTTTGAGACAACGGAATTTATGTGATCGGTCCAGTTAAGTTGATTGTTAAAATAAATTCCCAAATTTTTAATTTTAGTAACAGACTCAATGACATTATTATTAATAACAAGAGGCAAAATCACAGTCTCCTGATTGTTACTACCAATCAGCAGTGACTTAGTCTTTGAAGGATTAAGGCTAAGGCAGTTTTTTTGTGACCAAACAAATATGGAGTCGAGGTCTGCGTTAAGGTTTTCGACACTAGAAGACACTGCAGATGTGGGTATTTTTTTGTATAACTGCACATCATCCGCATAGATATGATAATCGCAGTAGAGTATCCTTTTATATAAATCATTTATGAACATCGTGAACAAAAGAGGGCCAAGGACAGATCCTTGAGGCACCCCAGATGATACCGGCAAGCTCGATGATATTCGATCACAATGAAATACAGCTTGGTTGCGATTACTGAGGTATGATGCTACAAGTTGACACGCTTTATCCTCAAAAGCAAATTGATTCTTTAATTTGTATAAAAGAATGTCATGGTTTACGGAATCAAATGCTTTTGAGAAGTCAAGTAAAACTAGAAGTGACATCATGTCTCTGTCAATGGCAGAACGGATGTCGTCAGTTACTTTTAATAACGCAGTTGTGCAGTTATGCTTTGCTCTAAAACCAGATTGATGTTGGGTTAGTAGGTTATTTAGTTCAAGGAAAATTTTCATTTGATTGCTTACAATTTTCTCAAACACCTTACAAAGGAAAGGTAATATAGCTATTGGCCTATACTCTGAATTATTTTGCGATCGTGATTTTGGAACAGGTATGATTTTTGCTTGCTTCCACTCATCAGGAATAATTCCTGTCATTATGATTGTATTAAACAAGTTTTTAATGTGTTTGGAGAGAACTGGCAACAAGATTTTAATAAATTTCGGGTGAATATCATCCAAGCCTACGGCATTCGATTTGACAGAGAGAATAGCATTACCTACGGTCGTCTCATCAACACATTGAAAGGAAAAAGGTTGCAGTGCTTCCAGCTCTGGTTGGAGCCCATCAAAAAAGGAAAAGTCAATCTGCGTATTAGTTGAGGGTGCACTGTTGGTAAATTTTCTATTAAGTTCATTTAGGTCAATATTGCTACACCCAGATTCACTTTTCTTAATGCCAAGCTGTCGAATGGATTTCCAAAACCCTGAACTTGACTTATTGGAGTTAAACTTAGCTTGGTAGTACTTACTTTTATTTTTACGAATTAGGCAGGTAACAGCGTTTCGCACTTGTCGGAATTCATTAAATATATATGGACATTGGTATCTGCGCCATCTAAAGTATAACAAATTTCTTTTATTAATAAGGTATACAACCTGTTGAGTGAACCAAGGAATGCTAGGTTTCTGTATTCTCCTTTTTACATGGGGTACATGTTTGTCAAAAAGATAGTCAAGGTTGTTTTTGAGTCCAGAAAATTGCATATTTACGTCAGATGTGCAGTAAATAGGCGACCAATTCAGGTTGTCACAATCATTGAACAATGTACGAACATCAATGGACGAATACTGACGAAATTGTACAAGGACATCATTTGAACTAGGAGGAACAATATTTAAGAAAAGAATAATCATGTCATGGTATGAGAATCCTGGTGAAGAAATTTGATCATAATGTAATACCAAGTCAGTTTCGGAAACAAGAAAGACATCTATCAGCGACGGCACTTTGTCAGGTTGAAAATGAGTGGGGTGGGCATCATTAGCAAAATGAAATCCCAGTGAATTGACTGTGTCTACAAATTGTTTATTTTTGTCTCTTAGAATATCGAGATTAAAGTCTCCACATACTACAACTTTAGTATACAGGGGTCCTAAGTCTTCAAGATGATTCCTTACTTTTTTATAACATGATACCTTAGGTGCCAAATATAGGCCACCAATAAGGCATTTTGTATTTTCAACTACTATTTCAATGAAAATGTATTCTGTATCGTCCAAAATTGTGGATTGCCTCACTACTTTGTGCTGCAAATTATTCTTCACATACACTGCGACACCCCCACAAGGCCCATTCAGTCGATCAGCGCGGTACATTTTATATCCGTATACTTTAAAAAGGTGTGTCTCCATATCCGGATTTAACCAAGTTTCTGTAATACAAATAATGTCCATAGAACCACTCTCAAACAAGGAGCGCACTTCGTCTATTTTATTGACAATGCTTTGCACATTGAAATGGCAAACACTGATCCCCAAGTTACTTGCTCTCAAAATGTTTAGCAACATCTTCGACTTTTCAAAGTGTCGCACCAGTGGACATTCGCAGCTCCCACCCGTGTCACTTAGGCTGTGCATTGTCTGCGAGGCAGAAGAGTGAAACGAAGAGAACACAGAAAAACATAGTAATGCACTAAAATTGAGATCACTAAAGAAACAATTAACGATGACATGCCTTTACAAATTATTAAAGAAAATGAACATTTAGATATAGGAAGATAAAATAGTAATAAAGAAAGAGTATATGAAAGAAAGTAATAAAAGAAAAAAGAGAAGTGAAGGAAAGATAGAAGAGAAAAATAGAAGAAAGAGTAATAAATTTTGAAAACACTTAATTGTTGTTGTTGTCTTCCAGTATGCATGGCTGATTGCACAGCTTCTCCAGGTCTTCTCTTCTTGTTATGGCTAACTGCTCTCCGTTTAATGTGCGCACATATACAAGCCCATTTTTCGTATTGACAGAAGAGATTTTCTTTAGCAGTTTGAGTTTGAGTGCACTTCGTTGCAGAAGATAGTTCGCCTTTGTTAGACTCTCATTTAAGTAGATTTTCTTGTCAGAGTTCATGCCAATATCGCGAAGAGTCAAGCCGATATTTGTTTGCTTGTAGTGGGCTAAGCAGCTTTTTAGTAGCTTACTTTTTTCATAGGCATCAGCAAATTTAATAATAATGGTGCCGTCATACGAAGATGATTTTCCTTTGGGAACTGCGGGAGTAGTAACATTTAGAGCTGAACAAATGTTGGCTAGCAAGTCCTCAAGCTTTTCACCCTCTACGGCTGGAACACCTACCAACACAGCATCCGCATTGTTTTCTCTCCTCTCTAGAGTGTCAATTCTAGTTTCCAGTTCCTTACAGCGATCTTGTAGGCGATTTAATTCACCCCTCATGCTACACTCGATTGTGTTGACTTTCGTGAGGATGCGCTCTTCTATAGTTGTCAATTTCTCGAATTTTGCATTGATCTCTTTAGAGAATTCAGCAAATCTTCTCTCAAAACGGATCCACAGTTCGTCCACGGTATTTGTTTTGAGTGGAGTATTATGTTGCTGAGGGTTTTGCGCGATTTGCTTTCTGGTACCGGATGACATTATGTATTCACACAACTTTTAAATTCAAAATTAAAATTTTCACTTGATGCGTATATTTTACGCGAAATTGGTAGACAATGACCTTACTAGTTATTAAAACAAGGTTGCAATAAAGTGCAAGGTTTACTTTAACAGAAAATTGAAAAGAACAGGGAGAAAGAAATAAAACACAACTATTCACTATGACTCATATTTGAGTTGTGTTAATTTATAATTGCATATTCTTTTGCACATTTGCATTTCATTGCCAAGTAGATTTGATCTTCTAGTAGTGATAAGATTGATGAATCCAAACAAACAAAAAAATATATATATATAATTGTTAAAAGCCAAGGAAAAGTGATATACATATTTATATTATTCAATGAGAATCAAGAGAGATACGCAACATCCATATGCTCCTGAAATTTGTGCACAAATTTCATCGAACTGGATATAAAAGTGAGTACAAAATTATAGATTTACTTTTCACTGGCTTATTCACATAATTTTCAAACTTATATTTATAATTTATAACTTATATATATATAATTATACCTTATATTATCTTACAACACTTCTTAAAACTTAAATATTTCTGTTCTTACATACTAAGTACATACTTAAAATAATAATTATTTTAATATTTAATAATGTTTGATAAATACTTTTTTTTTTACGATTTGTATATTGAACATTAATATACTCGTACTTAACATCCTTAAAATCTATGATAATTTTACACATACTATGCAATACACACAGTTAAATGTATACAACCAAATTAAAACTTTCTTATCTAAATCCCAGGCAATAGGTTGTGCCTCTTAAATAATTAAATAATTTAATCAAATTTATATGTTTACTAATATGTACGTTGCATTGGTGTAATGAATTCAAATAAAAACATCACCAGATATCACTCTGGTCAATATATCTTTTGATATCTATAATTCCTATTTTGCGATGTTCCATATTACAATATTATGATGTGTTAAACTAGTTTGCGATCGTTGAAATAGTTGGGTAGAAAGGTGTTTGAGAATAGGAGATAGGGACTGTTCCAAAAGAAATTTAGGAAAGGAACAGTTACGGTGCAAATGACGAAGCCAGTTGCTGTGGGAGGGCTCCTTTGAGTGTTAAAATACCTAAAGCACTGCGATAAGTTTTTGGTTCATGTTCGTAATTCCCTTTTGTACTAAGACAACATAGTAACACTATGTTTTCCAATTCTTTTACCTTTGTTTTTTTTATTTTACGGCACGATAATTCAGTAAGTTCCAGACGAGAGCAGCAAGATCCCACCCCTCCGACGAACGAACGCCGTGCAACCGCAAGCGTGCCCGCTGCTGCTAAAAACATTGTGTCATCTCCAACCACACACTCTGAGAACATTACACCCAAGTACTCGTAATATAGGTCCATGACGGCGAAAGGTCTGAAGTATGAAGACAGATGGTTTTCTACGAGTAGCTGTTCCATAAACTACTGAAATGGAACGGCAGCTCGGATGTGATAAATCCGGTTCGGATAGCCCTTAATAGAAGCTTGGCTGTCCCTAGATGCAGATACCTCTTTTCCTACATCGGTTGTTCACAATATATTGCCATCAGGATTGCTCGTGCATTTGCTTGGAAGATAGACAGACGGCTTTCCTTACAGGGAATGTAAGTCGTCTTCGAGCCATTTTTGAAGACCCGACTAAATTCCAATTCCTTTT
Organism: Volucella bombylans; assembly: GCA_949129095.1. Classification (NCBI taxonomy): domain Eukaryota; kingdom Metazoa; phylum Arthropoda; class Insecta; order Diptera; family Syrphidae; genus Volucella; species Volucella bombylans. The sequence continues at coordinate 66,516 of CASBSA010000272.1, read as the reverse complement.
TGGCCCAAATTAGGGACGAAACCATTCCCCAGTGACACAGAAAGTTGATTTCATATTTTTGCAACAACAGGAGTTCTGGTGCCATTGCATCAGATGGTGATGTTGACGTGTTTTCTTTCGTGTTAAGTGCAGTGTTTTATCTTCTCACTAAATCGCGATGTGAAGCCCGCCTTGAATGAAGGCCGCATCATCTTGAACAGAGAATTAATTGCCGAAGGAGGGGATTTAGTTAACATATTTTTAAATTTAGACAAATGAATGGTACAACTGTAACCAATTCGGAAGCAAATGTTTTCAATGTTAGGTCTCCTAAGAGACCACCGAAAAAAAGTCGCGAAGACCCTAGACTATTGTAAAGAAGATCTATCCGCGTCATCCAGGAAGTGCGACGGAATGTACCAGGTGTAACAAGGATGATAAATTGCGGCATATGTGGCATAGTACTACGATGATTAGTATCGAGAAGACAAACACCGGCTATTTGTGTGCCGATTTGTCAATGATGCAAACTAATGAAAGAAGCCCTGCGTTTCAAGCATGTGAACTAGTGTCTTGTGATAGTCTGCACCAAGAATTAATTCAGGAAAGTTAGCCTGAGCGGCTTTCCTAGCGTAATAGAAAGACGCTGAGACTTAGGACTGTTTTGTGACGGGGTTCTCGCATTTCGACATGATAGCACCTGGCGATCCCTTGATCAGTCCAACATTGAACTAGTCACATTAACACGTCAACATTGAATCGGGTGAACGAAGTATGACTGCGCATATTATCCCTAAGAAAAGGAAACAAGGTGAAAAAGTTTGATATTGGAGGACAGCAATCGCAAGAAACCGCCAGTTACGACGATCAAGTATCCCTTAAGTTTGTTCGACGTCTTACGCCATAAACATTTTGTCCTTAGGTTCAGTTGCAAAGCAGCCAGTAAGCCTTTAGAGATGTCGTATCTGACGTGCTAAGATTCCTATGACCACCATTGCGAAAACCGTAGTTTGAGTATGAATGCCGGCTTGCGCATACAAAAAAATGGAAAACGTGTAGAAAGGGACTGTAAAGAAGGACTATAGCGACTTAACACAAAAGGAAAGAAAGAAAACACGAAAGCAGGATAAGCGTTCTGAAATTTTACCACCCGGTAAAAAGAACACTTCAGTTAATGCTGAGTATATGTCATAGAAAAACCATTTCCGTAGATTCCTAAACGGTGCTGTCAATTAACATTAAAGTTCGGTCTCAAGCTGTTCGAACCATTCAACCTGGGTATAAATGGGCAAGCATTCCGTTCACCAGATCTCGGCGAAGCGAGATGACTCTGTGAAGAACAAGAACCAAATCATCTTAAAAATATTCTCGGACGGAAGCATGATAAACGACTGGAACCCCAGCATTTTTTTCTCAATTCTAAGGAAAGTGTACCTTCTAGCCTGAGCTGCCTATAGAGTCATTAGTCTTATTATCACCCTCTCCAACTTCTCTGCGTACTTGACAGGCTTGTTGGTTAAGGCACAGGTCCACCCTAGGATTGAGTCAGCAGCGCAACAACCAAGTTCGTACCGAAGTGCTTGTGCATTGCTTCACAGTAGTGGTCCCTCTAATCGTTACTAAAACAGCAAGAGCATGCTCGGCCATTAGCATAATGCTGCTCTACACCGTCATAGGACTCACAACCCTATACGGAAGAGATAAATAAGATCTGATGGCCTCGGATAAATTGCTTCACTGCTGACGATCCTTTCAAATCTTTAAAGGACAACGACTTTCGACAACGTCAGTGCAGTTTCAGACCAGCAAAGACCACAATCGACCAAATCTTCACACTCCAGCAGATCCCGCAAAAAAGTCAAGAAGTCCAAATTGATACAAACCATCTTTTCATTGATTTTGAGGCCACATATGCTATGGCATCGTCTACTGAGACGAACTATGTAGAGCCATGTCTAGTTTTGACATCCCTGCTAAGCTCATCCATCTGTGGAGAATGACGATTGAGAACATTCGCTACTTCGTCAAGGTCGGTAACAACTTATTTAGGCCATTTGATGTCAAAAAAACTGTTAAACAAGGTGTCGCGCTGTTATGTGACTTCTTTAACAACATATCATATTTGAAAGAATTGTGCGGAGCTCACCAACGAACACTGGTGGCACGATCTTTCAAAAGTCTGTGCAACAATGATACTGACGAACGCCAATGTCATCGGCATAAATGGGAGAACACACCGGTGCGGTCGCTACTATTGAAACGGAAGCTTCCAAAATATGCTCTGAATAAGAACAAAACATCGACGAACTGGACAGAACGTCACAGTCAGAAGCTACAACTTTGAAGTAGTAAGGGAATTTGTCTACCTTGGCTCTGCTACGAATTCTGCCAACAACAAGTCAGCAGAAATGATATGAAGAATCACTCTCGCCAATTGCTGTTTCTGTGGACTAATATGGCAATTGAGTAGTAAAGCCCAATCCCCAGAGACTAGGGCAACTCTATATAAGACCTTGATCATCCCAGTTCTACTTTACGCCGCTAAAGCATGGACAAGCATGGAAAGCGGATTAATTTATCCTTAGTCATTTCGAGAGAAAAAACCTTCGAAAAATATTCGGTCCTGTTTGCATTGACGGGCTTTGGAGGAGAGGATTCAACGACGAACTATAAGACAACGACCTAATTAGAAAACTGCACATTAATCGTCTAAGATGGCTGGGACATGTAGAGCGGATGGACACCAATGCTCCGGCCCGCAGTAGAGGAAGAGCTCGTCTTATATAGCGTGCGCAACTAAATAGAAGCAGTTAGCTAAACTTGAGAGGTTTGTTACTTGAGGCCCAGGTTAGCTCTGAACTGGATTGGATCGCGATCTATGTAAGTAAAAAAGTAGGTAAGTAATTAACAAAATAAATTGCTGACGCGAAGTTCGAGTTTACCCCACTCAGTTATTGTCATTGACCCTGAATATCGGGAGTGTAAGAGACTATTTCATAGGCAAAGGATTTTATCGTAAGAGGTTTGCTTGTCGCCCGCCGTAAATGGGCGACGTCAGTAGATAACTAGTTCTGCTTTTTGAAGAAGTTTACGCTCATATCATACATATGTACATATGCACCTATTCGGTAAGAATGATTTTATTTCTAGGGTTATGAGATACTGTCTACCGCTTAAAAATTGTGCCAAAATGTTATTCTACTCAATGTCAATGTCAAAACGTCAGTCAAAAATTACTACCGAGTCGGTGTTCGCAACTTTAAGAGCGCTGACTCAAATTTTCGGTCGAAGTACCAAAAATATCGCAGCCGTAAGTGATTCAGCGCAAAATGAGCCAAATCAGTCGATTTCACGCCGTTCACAGGAATAGAGCATCTCTCAGACCACATTGATCTTAGCCCACATCCTTAGAAGATCAAATTAGCCCAAGAACTGAAGCCTTTTGATAATTTAAAGCGTCAAGACTTCTCCTATTGGGCTCTGCAAAAGTTTGACGAAGATCGTGAATTTTATCGAAAAATCATCTTCAGCGATAAAGCTGACTTTTGGCTTAATGGCTTTGACAATAACTAAAATATGCATTATGGGGCAGTAAAAAACCCACATGTGCTTCAAGAGACTCCACAAAAAGTGACCGTGTGGTATGGGTTTCATGCCGAAGATGTGATTTGACTGTATTTTTTAGTCGATGAAAATGATCGCCACCCCACGGTCATAGAGTTCTCTCGTATTATGTTGGAAGACTACACGTATTTTCAGCCAGAATTCGATGGATTTGACATCAGTAATATGTGGTTACAACAAGATGATCCGACATGCCACGCAGCAAGTCAAATAATTGATCTATTGAAGGGGAAGTTCGGTAATCGTGGAATCTCGAGAAATGGTCCAGTCGAATGGCCACTGCGCTCATTCGATCTAATGTCGTTGGATTTGTTTTTATTTGGTTATGGGGATACTATAAGTCGTTCGTTTATGCTAAAAAGCCAACAATGTTAGAGTAGCTCATCAAAAATATCGAACGCGAAATTGCCAACGCTACGTCCGATATGTGTGGAAGAGTGGTAGAAAATCGACTCATCGATCGCTGCGAACGTGCTCGCGGTGGTCATATGAACGCGATCGAACTCCATACTTAAATTTAACATGTCTACCACACTCTGAGTAAACTTCTGTCCGATATCTCAATTATTCTGTGTTTTATTTAGATACAAAATTATTGAAAAATCCGATATAAAGAACATTGGACTAATATTTCAAGAAAATCAAAAATGCTACATAATATGCAAATGAGTACTCGGTAGCATTCATTTTCCAAGATCAATGCTTAGGCAATTCAATTTATTTGTTTTAGCAAACGTACAAGTAAGATTTGGTATTTTACAGTAATACTCGTATAACAATTAGTATGGGTAAGTGTGTGTAAATGTTAATAATTTTAACAATAAGTAGAAAAGGAGAAAAAAAAAAGAGAACAGAAGAGGGGGGAAAAAGGCAAAAGAAAGAATAAGGAAAGTGAGAGTGAAGCGGTAAGGTGAAGAGAAATAGAAAAGGAAGAAACACAAGAAGATTCTGATTAACTAGCTCTGGTTTTGAAGGTATTGATAGATCCTTACTTGACTTAAGAAACCCACGTGTTTCAACAGACACGAAAAGAATGACTTTATTTCAGTAGTCGGAAATAGAATGGTTGACATGACAAAATACATATATAATACAATGATTGACAGTAATTCAAAAAGTCTTAACTCCATGTTACATCCTAATTTATCTATGAATATTGCGTACATAATAGTCTCCCTCACTAATTTACTACTTGGCTTGATATCGCACAACTGGGTAATGTTTCCTCTTAGATCTTCTTATTTCTGGTTGCGGTTCCTCTGGTGACTGTGTTTCTTCGGTCACATTGGTAAATGAAACTGATTCTGGTGTAAGAACGGGAATGCTATCCGCTTTGCGTTCGGAAGCACTCTGACCCTCGGTTGAAATGTTAGCCGAGTCGTTAGAACTATCATTGAGAACTGAATTTGTAGTTGTATACGGTGGATCTTTACTTGCGGTTGGTTGGCTGTTCATGGGAAGAGATGTTGGAATATAATCTAAAGTATAACCTTCGACCAGAGTGGCTCTCATCTGATCAACATGTCTGCGGTAAGACATACCGTCGACATCCACCATATAGTGTAAGCGACCATCTCGCTGCCTAACTCTTCCAAATTTCCATTTGCACTCCTTGTTTTGGTAATATCGCACTTGAACTAGATCACCAATATTAAAAACACGTTTGCATTCTGGGATTGAAATGTTTTCCTCAAGGTTCGTGGCTCTAAGTAGATCTAGCCTTGTACGGAGATTGAACCTCAACATCATCTCTGCTGGACTTAACCCCGTCGTAGAAGATGGAGTTTTCCTATATTGGGCCAGCAAACGATGCAGCTTAGTATGTAGGTCCCCAGAATCGCTTATTGCAGAACGTAAGCCATTTTTAAGAATTTGAACAAAGCGCTCAGCTTGTCCATTAGTTGAAGGATGAGCTGGCGATGTAAGTTTGTGACAGATGTTATTTGATTTCAGGAAATCTTGGAATTCTTTTGATGTAAAGCTGCTTCCATTGTCCGATACCAATACAGTTGGGATGCCGAATCTTGAAAATGTTTCCCTCAAGGCACGAATGGTGTAAGAGCTCGTAATTTTATTCATCGGAAAAACCTCCAGCCACTTTGTCTTGGCATCAACCACAAGGAGGAAGTACTGATTCATAAATGGACCAGCAAAATCAACATGTAGGCGTTGCCACGGATAAGCAGGAATTTCCCACGGGTGTGCCGAAAATTTCGCTGGCTCCTTTAGAACTCTTGCACAATCTCGGCAGCTGCGCACTAACTCCTCAATGTCCCTGTCTATACCTGGCCAGTAGCAGTAACTTCTAGCTAGTGCCTTCATTTTTACGATTCCCACATGTGCAGTATGTAATTCACGTAGAACCTGTGAACCTAATGAAAAAGGAATTATTATTCGTATCCCTCGGTAAAGACATCCATTGTGTGACATCAATTCAGATTCCATATTTTTGTATGCAGTATCTTGTAAGCTTCTACCGTCTTTAAGCTGAAGCATTACTAAAGACAACTCTTGCTCACTTTTCGTTGCCTTCAGAATACTAGTATTTGTAACCGGCAGATAATCCTCCCACAGCTGATAAACCTCGTATGATTGAGTATTTGCCCTGTCTTCACAATTTAATGGATTTCTGGAAAGGAAATCGACATTAGTATGTTGATTTGTATTTTTGTATTTAATTGTATATTTAAATCCACTAAAGAACTGTGCGTAATGTAATAATCTCTGTGCGGTAGGTAAAGGTAGGTTTTTTGTAGGGCTGAAAATTTAAATTAGTGGCTTATTATTTGTTATGAGTGTGAATTCTCTTCCGTAACAATAGTTAAAAAATTTATGCAGACCCCAATAAATCGCTGTGGCTTCCTTATCTAGCTGGCTATAATTTGATTCTGCTTTGATTAAGCTTCTTGATGCAAACGCTATTGGTCTTTCCCCTCTTCCAGTCGAATGTGACAGAACTGCGGATAAGTCCACTGGGGAAGCATCCGTTGCGAGTACCAAAGGGAGATTTTCATCAAAAGGAATTAATACACTATCACTCATAAGTTCCCTCTTTAGGCTTTCAAATGTATGTTGGCAATCAGAAGTCCACGCGTATTGCTCCTTTTTCCTTAGAAGCTTGTAAAGAGGATGTAATTTTGTGGATAAATATGGAATGAATTTGTGATAATAATTAACTAACCCGAGGAATTGGCGTAATTTAGTTAAGTCAGTTGGCCGTTGAGCTTTCAAAATCGCTTCAATTTTCTCGGGTGTCTTATGTAATCCTTCTTTATCGATGACATGGCCTAAACAAGCTACTTTTTTTTCAAACAGCTTACACTTTGATTTGTTTAAATGCAGATTGTATTTGCGAAGTTTTGCAGTAACGAGTTACATCTTTCAAAAGTTTCACTCAGGTTTCGACCCATCACAATTATGTCATCAAAGAAACAAACTGTACCTTCACAATCATTTAATATGGTATCCATAAATCGCTGCCATATATTCGGAGCAGTTTTGATACCGAACATAAGTCTATTTACTTTGTAAGGGCCTTTTATCGTGCTTATGGTTTGTGAAAGCGCACTTTCTTCTGTCATTTCGAGATGTAAATATGCTGTATATATGTCAAATATACAATAGTACTCACCATATCTGAGTTTTTGGTACAATTCTTCGATCCTTGGGATAGGGTATCTGTCATTTATGATGTTGTTGTTCAGGGTGATCTTATAATCCGCACATAATCTAATTGATTTGTCCTGTTTTACAACTGGAACAATTGGTGTACCCCAATCAGAATGCGAAACCTTCTCCAAGATGCCATCCCTCTCCAATCGCTCAATATCCGCTTCTATTAATGGGCGCAGAGCATATGGCGTTGATCTTGGCTTAACAAATATGGAACTGGTTCCCTCACGTAGTTTTAAGACACCTTTAATTTCAGGAATGGTTCCAATCTTCTGTTCAAATACAGAGCCGTGTTCTTTATATATTTTCTTCTTCATCTGTGCAATATTTCCATCTGTAAATGTATCAACTTTATTAACCTTCAGTAAATTTAACGCATTAACCCATTCGCGTCCCATTAACGAATCGAATTGACCTTTCACTATGTATAAGTCACATGTGATTTCTTTCTTGCCGCACTCAACCTGTACCACCGATTTGCCATACGCGGGAAAAATGTTATTGTTGTATGTCTTTAGCAAAACTTTCGTTGGTATGATTTTTGCATCCGGAAATTTGGCGGTGAATGTATCATAGTTCATAACCGAAATTGCTGCCCCGGTATCTAATTCCATGTCGAAGGATTTGCCATTAATTTTGAGTGTAATAACGTACTTACCATCTAGGTTATGGGCACATTCTTGGTGGACACCTACTGAGTGCAAATTTTTGTTGGTAATTCTTAAAATATTTATTTCGAATAAGTTGTCGTCATCTTCATCATCGCTTCTAATTACTTCTAATGTATTCGCATCTGCATTTAATGCAGACTGACGTAGCATGACCGGTTCTCTTACAATTTTTGCAATACAAATTAGTTGCTCTGCATTTATTTGCCATGTGATTTGCTTTCCCACATCTAAAACAGATTGTGTTGTCTTTTTTTGACGGAGCACAGTAGTTTTTTTTTTATTAGCATATGCGATGGATTTCCTCCGCGACCCCTCTTTTAATTGAACCTGGTGAATATGATGCATTGTGCGACTCTCAGTTTTTGATGCTTCCATGGCAAGCGCTATCTCCACCGTTTTATCTAAAGTGATATTAATTTCTCGCAAGAGTTTTTCTTTGATGTCTGAGTCCCTTAATCCTCGAATAAATTGGGAGCGCAAGTGTGTATTCAGTGTTGATTTTTTACATTCCCCACAAGCAAAATTACAGTAGGCGCTTAGTTTCTTTAATTCAGCTAAATAGTTTGAAATGGATTCTCCTTCGTGTTGTAATCGTAGTAAAAATTTATGTTGCTCCGTGATCTCATTAGGTTTCGGGATCAGGTGGCTCTTAAGAACTGTAATTAACTCCTCGTATGTTCTTGTATTGGGGTCCTCTGGGGCTGTCAAGTTTAACAAAAGCTGGTAGTATTTGGCACCGATACAATTAATTAATAGTTGCCGCTTTTTAGTAGAGTCCGCGATGTTCCTTAGATCAAAATAATTTTCCAGTCGTTTTATGTAGTTAGGAAATGGCTCGTCATTCTCGTTAAACTGATCAAACTGTAAATTAGGTGTAGTAGGTGTTGCTTGTAGGCGTTGAAGTGCATTAGTTAATGCTTGAATTATTTGTTGCGTAGATTCGGTCATTGTATGAATAGATTTTCCTTAACCTTTTTGTATCCTCGTCGCCACTGATAGATCCTTACTTGAATTAAGAAACCCACGTGTTTCAACAGACACGAAAAGAATGACTTTATTTCAGTAGTCGGAAATAGAATGGTTGACATGACAAAATACATATATAATACAATGATTGACAGTAATTCAAAAAGTCTTAACTCCATGTTACGAGTACATCCTAATTTATCTATGAATATTGCGTACATAATAGGTATGCTATGACTGCACTTTTAAATTAATTGTTTTGTAGCCATTGGTAAAGAGTTCCAAAGTCTGATAGCGTGCACGAAGAAGAGTCGCGATTAGTTTACGTAATTGAAAAGAGGTGTTGTGAGATTAAGTGTTCTGGGTGACAGCACAAATTGAAGCTTATCAAAAAGATACGTGGAAGATTTGGTGTAGATAATTTTGTGCTGAAACACACAGCACCTTATACTCTGAAACTGTTGGAGCGTGCAGCCGAGAATACTATTTATTATGGTGGTCCGAGACAGGATCATACCTGCGAAGCCCATAAATGTACTACTTGATCATTCCGTTGAAAGCGACTCTTAGTTTATTCTGTGACACAGAGTCCAACTTAGGATAAACTAAGTATGGTATACATTAGGGCGGGTAAATTTTTTTTCACAAGGATCGTCTACCAGAATCGGAATCTATGATGAATTCTAAGAAAATTTCACCATAAAACTATGTGTCTAAAATCAATTCCTAGCTCCCCCTGAGAAGCATAAAGAAGAACGCATGTCTCACGACACGTAATGCCGCAGAATCGAGATGATGTTATGTCAGTGACTTTAGAAAGTCGTTCCAAAAATCCTCAAATCGAGTCTAAGAAAGACTTTAAAAACTGACAAATAAGTTATTTTTTCTCTAAGAATTTTTGTTATTTTATTTCTAAAGCTTATCTTTTAAAAGTTTCGTAATTAGTTTATGAAAATAACACTATATTTTTTTGTTTGAATCAAATTAAATTTATGACCGTTAAGTTGCGTCCTTTCTTATGCCACGCCTAATTTTATTTTGTTGGCGAAGGAAACAAAAGAAAAGTTGGATACATATTATGGGGCTAATGCTCCGTCAGATTACACCGTCAAATATTGGTTTCGAGAGTTTCGTGGTGGCCGCACCTCCACTACCGATCCAGAGTTACAGAGGACAATGTCAAAAATTACATGAAATGGTGTTGGCTGACCGGAAAGTGAAAGTGCGCGAGCTAGCAGATACCACAAAGATTAGTACCGAGCGCCCACGCCATATTTTGGGCAATATTCTGCATATGAAAAAGTTATCCTGCCGCTGGTTGCCGGTCATGATTACTCCTGACCAAAAACACGAACGCGAGAGCACTTCGAAAGAGTGTTTGGACTTGCTGATGCGGAATTGGGCGGACTTTTAGCGTCGATTGGTAACTATTGATAAAACTTGGATCCACTATTACACACCAAAGAACAGAATGAGTGCCCGGCAATGGACTGAAGCCGGCACGAGGATTGTCATAGCATACTCTTCGTGGACTACCTCGAAAAAGGAAAAACCATCAACAGCAAGTATTACTGTGCATTATTGTAGCGATTGAAGGCAGAAATCGCTGCAAAACGGCCTCACAAGAAGAGAAAAAAAATTGTTTTTGCAAGACAATGCGCCGGTACACAAGAGCATCGCAACCACGGCTAAAATCAATGACTTACGCCTCCAATTGCTGTTGCATCCACCGTATTCGCCGATTTGGCTCCCTCGGACTATTATCTCTTCCCGAACCTCAAAAGATGGCTCATCAATAAAAAATTCATCGACGTCACGGAGGAGTATTTTGCAGACCTTCCGGAAAATTACTTTTCGGACTGGATCAAGAAGTTGGAAAATCGCTGGAATAAGTGTATTAAGCTAAAAGGGGACTATATTGAATAAAATAAATAAAGCATTTTAAAAAAAAATTGTTTCATTCCCAAGGAGGTTACTTTTCACCCAACCTAGTACATACTCAATAATATGTAAGCACCAGTAACGTTTTAATGAGTCTCAGCCTTGTGCCTCTTGGTGTGTGTTGCAATGCAACAAACATCGTTCCACAATCAAGAAAATCAGCTTCTTACAAGCTGCATATTTCCTGCTGGCATTTACCAATTTCGAAAAGTCGACGGCAAACACGCATCAACTGACGTAACTGACAGCAAAATTGGGCGCTCAGAAAAGACCACAAACAGCCGCAACACATTAGCTGTGGAGGCGCTAGCATGGGGTGGGTGCATAGAAAAAAATGATATGCTTTCGACAATTAGCCCCGCCCAATGAGTGAATTTTGCAGTGGCGTTTAGCACACAAGCGTGTGTTGGTAATGTATGCACGCGCTGGTCAACGAAAATCAAGTACGCTATGCGGTAGCAGCTAAGATCTTAACAATTTCGGAAAAGGTCCGCAATGGGTCATTGACCAGAAAAATATGCCTTCAAGAAACAGCTGGACCAGGAAGGTGTCGTTATGACAACTGCGCTGAATGGTTGGGTATTACCAAATACTTAAATTCTTTTATTTCCTCAATCAAAAAACAATTGTCGCTGCAGTTGAGCGCACTACTGAAAGTATGTGATGATGAGCTTGTGGCACAGTGCGGCAAAATGCTTTGTACTTTAGACAGTTTGATCCGTGATAGTTAATCGGTGCGTTCATAAGATTTGTTAAGCTAAAGACCATTATTTTAATTTTGGAACTAATGATTAGGCTATGCTTAGTAAACCACAATCGTAGAAGGCTAAGATCCTATTTAACATTGGAAATGAATTCCAAACAACTTTTGGATCCATACACGTAACCTATGTCATCAGCGAAAGCAGTTAATTTACCTTTAAATTTTTTTGGAAAAAAGCTAGTTTATATAAATAAGAAATAATATAGGTCCCAAAACTGAACCTTGCGGAACACCTAAATTAAAAAATCGTACTTCACTCCTCGCTTCCCCAATCTTCACTCTTTGAGATCTGTTTAAGAGATACGAACGAAGCCATTCGAGCATGAGCCCTCGAAATCATGGTTAACCATATCAAGTGCTTTTGATATATCTATGAATAGCCCAGCAGTAAACATTTTAGCATTCAAGTTGGAAAAAACGTTTGAGAAGGGCATCTTCAGTAGATTTGCCCCACTGAAAACCAAATTGTTTTGAACTGAAAAACTTAATTTTATTTAAAAAAGAAATTATTCTTTTTTTCATAACCTTCTCAAAGAATTTACTGAAGGATGAAAGAAGAGAGGTCTATAATTCTACATGTCATGTACAGAACCCGTTTTATATAATGGTAAAACATCAGCGCATTTGAGAGCTACCGAAAAAACTCTTGCAAAAACACTAAGATTGAATATACGAGTATGTATGTGCTTATACATCAACAATAAAGCAAGCGATATGTTTTAAGACTTTATTCGAGATACCATCGAACCAACAAGAGTTTGAGTTTTTTAGGAGGCCAATTTCTTTTAACAATTTTAGAGGTGTGATATGTTCGAACGCAAAACTGCTTTCTTGAAATTGACCACCTATATCATCAACATTATTGCAAAAACGGCAATTACTTTTTATAGAATTGGTGGTTAAAAAGCTTGAGAATGACGTACTTTTTTATTTATTTATTTATTTACTTGCGATTGCTTAAATGCAGTAAGATACAATATCTTATAAGTTTGCCTTAAGCTTATTTTACAAGAGAGAGCTAATATAAGATTTTAACATTGGTTTTGATTTTGTGAATTAATTGATATACATAAATTAAATCTTCAATTAGAAATTAAATTAACAAATTTACTAGAAAATGCTTTTTTAACATCTTTTTAATGCTTGTTGCGTACTGCGCTTCTTTAATGTAACGCGGTAGAGAATTCCTCTAAAGGAGGGCATTGACAAAAAATTGACGCTCGGATGTTAAATAGGAAAAACGAGGATGAATTGATTGACGTGACCTACTATTGTATTGTGCCTGTCGTGTTAGCAAAATATCGGAAAGCAATGTCACACTTCGAAGTTGAAGATAATTTTCCAAAGGCATACCAAGCAGACGATTAGCAAAACCAGACAATCTATCATATCTCGTATCCTAAAGACATAGCGTACAGTACTGTTAAAAGCCACATTGAGCTTTCTTTTACTTACATGGTTGCACCTACAAAAAAGTTCACACCCGTAAATTAAAGTAGGCAATAACAATGTCTTAGCAAGTAACATTCGTGTTTTAACTGGTGCAAATGACTGAGTTACCCACAAGGTGCGCGAATTAATGTGGTTATCCCAAGTTCGACACGGATTGAAAATCACCCCAAGGTTTTTTGCAGTTTCAACATATTCGATCGGAGTGTCGCTCAACACGATCGAAGGAAAATAAGGACTAATGTGATATCTTCCCTAAGTCTTAATTTACACAAGAAACGCCATTATCAATAAGACCGAGGGGCAGCTTAGGTACACTTGCACGTCATCTGCATACATGTGGGATGAGCAGTTCTCGATTATAGATGGAAGCTCATTAATGTAAATCGAAAACAATAGTGGTCCTAGTATGGAACCTTTGAGAGAAAGTCGGTTAAGATATCACCAACCTGCACAGCTTGCTTTCTATTAGTTAGGTAGGAATAACGTAACTTTGTGGCACCAGCTGAGAAGTTATATTGCTGAATAAGCTTTTTACATAAAATATCATGATTAACTGTGTGAAAAGCCTTCGAGAAATCAAGCAATACCAGTAAAGTTACTTCATCCCTGTCCAACGCCTGCCTAATATCGTCTGTGACACTTAACAAGGCTGTAATACAACTGTGCTTTTCACGAAATCCAGATTGTTTTGGGGCGAACATATTATTCGCCGTTAGGTGAGCACTAATTTGTTTTTGAAGAATTCTTTCAAACACTTTCGACAAAAAGAACAAAATTGAAATGGGCCTAAATTCATCCAGTTTAGTGTTTTTTGGAAGGGATACGATCTTAGCCAGATTCCATAGATCGGGATACTCGGCTGTCGTCAAAATTGTATTGAACAAATAAGTAGAACAATGGGTAGAATAATTTTTAAAAACGAGTGATGAATTCTGTGCAGACCCACAGAATTTGACTTTATTGAAAGCATACCTTCCACAACATCGGCATGATCTACCGCTATAAAACCAAGACCAAAATTGTCTCACTGATCCCCAAACGAAAAAGAAACTTCTGTAGTACTCAATGGACGTAGCGAGGGCACAGAAACAAATTTTTGGTTTAGAGTATTATCATCAACATCTTTAACTCGGTCGTTCCTTGACTTACCGATGCCTAAGTTGCGTAAGTTACTCCACAAGGGGTGGACGTGGTGTAGTGGTACTAGCAATCGCTTCTCACTCGGAGGGTCTAGGTTCGAGTCCTGCCCATGGCAAGTCAGTTTTTCATTTGTAATTGGAATTCAGACAGAAAAATTCTGCGTGAGAAGGCATAACACTGACAAGTAGATTTGGCTGTTGTAGAGTTTCAAGCACAGAAAAAAAATACTGTGAAATATACCTCGAATCACTCTGAGTGAAGCAAAAACTCTCCGTTGTATACGGACTCCCCCCCCCCCCCCCCCCTGGAGAGCGAATATCGAAACCAAACACACCTGAGTTTCAAACCACTACAAAACAATTTTCCTTTCTCTTCCTTCTACCTTTCCGCCCGCGCCCTGGTAACAGTAAAAGGGTATCTAACCCCTTAGGCGCGCGTAAATTATATACAAAAAAAAAAACTGACGCCACTTAAAGAAGTATTAAGCTGGTTACGTAAAGTAAGTATTAAACTCATTAGCAACATCTAAATCACCAGAAACTTTACAATTATCCACAATAATATGTAGAAGAAGGTTTATTTAATATGTTATTAACTACGAGTATTTGCCATTCTGGTTTTAAACCTCCTTTCGCGTTAATAAATTTTCTACGGTAGTACATATCACGACAAATGGGAATTTCCTTCGTTTTTTAAGCTAGTACTAGATGGATTCTTAATGCATTTAATACGTAACCTATTTTTTTATTGGATTTTTTTGACGAGATGTTCATAAATCCATAGCTTCAGTCTTTTTCTAATTTTCTTTTGTTGTAAGTAAGTAAGTAAGTAAGTTTAATTTATTTTTACTTTTTCAAAAAAAAACAATCATAACAAAATATAACAAATTAGAAACTAAATATAAATACAGTATCGTATATAGTATATTTAAAAAAGTATCTGTATTCTATGGTTCATAGGAACTAGAAGTGAAACAGATTTGGAAACAAAAACAAAAGAATATAACAAAAAACAAATATATAAACAGAATGAGTGAATGTTAATTACAAATGAATCTAAACCAAAACACAAAGCAAATTAATAATATCTTTATAATTATAACCTAAAAGCCATGATTTTACTTTTTTTTGAGAAAGCTGGATTTATTACGAATACATCTTATGTCATAAGGTAATTCATTAAACCATCTTGGAGCAATTGATGAGAAAAATTGAAAAAAATTTTTGCAGATTATAGTCAGGAACTTTTACAAGATTTTGTTCATTAATTTTAGAAGAGTGGTAAATAGAAGAGCTTCTGTTTAATGAATAACCCGATCTTACAAAAAATATTTTTAAAACTTTGTAACAAAATAGATGTTTCAGAGGTAGAATATTTAGATTTTTGAACAAGGATAAGCTATCATAACGACGATTTTTACAACAAATAAGTCTAATGACATGTTTTTGAGACACAAGAACAGGGAACATTTTGTTGTAATGAGTGCCACCCCAAACAACAACGCCATATTCAAGCTTAGAATGAACTAAACCATAATTAATACACTTTAGAAGTTCATGTGAGCAATACGATTTTAAAAAGTAGAACTGTCTAGTAGTTGCCATAAAATATTTTTTGAGAGAATTTGTATGAGCTGACCAATTCATCATCTAGTCCAGAGTAACACCAAGGTACTTGAATTCTCTTACCTTATCAATACAGAAACATTTGTTCGAACATGGATACTGCTCAAAAAAAGTTTGAGTGTTGTTTTCAGGACTGCAAACAGTAGCACTATGCTTAAATCTCAGGCATTTTCCACAGTGAAAAAGGAAAAAGGAACGGTCCATAGTCTACTTTGTGGGAAACGACAGTCTAGATTCTATGTATGCCCATATATGTATAGTATGTACATATTTTCTTCCCATATCAAATACGTAAAAAAAAAATAAAAAAAAACTAAAGCAAAAATACATAAATAAAATAGTAGAATTTGTGATCAACCTGTTGATAGCAGCTACAACAACCTTTGTCTATCATTTCCCGAACCCAATTTCAATCATCCCTTTCCAGTCGATGTTTTGTTTTGTCTTAACTTTTGCCTCTTTCCATGGTTTGTGCACAGGAGATCGACACTGCACCCAAAATAAAAAAAAATAAATAAAAAAAACGTACAAGTGAAACATCCGATTTCAAACCTCTATGAAGATTAGAAGGCAAAAACGGTACCTTAGAGAGTATGAAAGATCATTCGATACAACGGAGTTTGTTTGATCTCAAAGAGAGGTTTCAAGCGAGGAAACGCTGAAAAGAACATTCAGTTAGTCTGGTGTTCGGTTCTGAATTTTGAAAAAGAGAAAAAAAAAAATTTAATAAACTAAAAAAAAAGCAATAAGATTTACACAAAAAAAAAAAAAAACAAATCAGTTTGTGCGGTCAATTTTAAACATGAAAACAAAGCGAAGTATAAACCAGTGGTGAAAGAAACATTTCAATACAAAAAAACAAAGAACTACACCCGGAAAAATAAAACAAAAAAAAAAAAAGTCTGTTAATATCGACCGAATAGTTTTGACAAGAAATCCAGCAAGCGTGCAGGGGTCATCAAGTGCACAGACCCGCCAGTGTCTAGGAGCCGAAAAAAAAGAAAAAGAAACTAAACACAACTGTTAACTAAACAGAATCCCAAGAGCACAGGAATCCGCAAGTGCATCCGTGGCAGCAAATAGAACTGCAAGAAAATAGTATCGAGATCACTCCTTGGAAATTACCCAGCACAAAGCACAATTGAAGAATTATCCAGCATACCAGATCGCAGTCACCCAGTCGACCAACGCAGTGCAGTTTCACACCCCCTATTCCCCTACTCATCCTATCACACCTAATTCCTGCTAAAGGCATTAAGGTTGTAGAATTTATATGTGTATTGTAACAGTCTTCTTCTCGTAAATTTAATTTTTTTTTTTTTTTTAATTTTAATAGTTTTCACTGCTCATAAAAAATAAATAAATAAATAAATACAACTACATATATATATAACGGCAATGACAAAGAAAGACAAACAACACTAAAACATATAAAAACAAAGATTTAACATCTACGGTACGTTGAAGGAGAAGGAGTGCACTTCATCCCCTAACCAGTCCGGTGAGTAAACCAAAAAAAAATAAATTTAAAAATTATAAAAAAATTCTTATGTTATTAGTATCGATAATATTTTTCAAACTAAAAATCAGAATCCAATAAAAATTTATGAAGAAGCGAACTGAAAAAAAAACAAAAAAAAGTGTATGCATACATATATGTACATACTCGTGGGACATACAGCCCTTACATACATACATTTAGTGATAGCGGCATTTCATTTTAATTTTGAATTTTGAATTTGATTTACCTAACGTTATTATTTGAATACATATAATACTAGACTAAGTTGCTTTCATATCAGCATACTCGTACTCATGTACGAGAAAGTACTAAGAAAGTATTTTTTTCCTCATCTTTCAACGATTTGTTAGCCCCCCTCCCCCTCTCTTTTACAGAATAAATTTGTATATATATATAGGGGAAGGTCGTGTACCTCGGAACGATTTCAATAATCTAGCATTTTTCTCTTTTACTTCTTAACCTGTGTTAAAAAAAAGAATTCACTCAGCAACGAAAACATATTATCTCCCTAAAAAAGGTTTGAACTTATTGTTGAAGTGCATAGTTTTTAAGTAAAACATTAAAATTAATTAAGTTTGCCATCGTTCCAAGGTACACTTAGGTAGTATACCTTGGAACAAGGGGGTGTGTACCTTGGTACGGTTGAGATAAAAGTCTCAGATCTTTAGAAAACAAACATAACTCCAGCTTTATTATTTAAAATTAAGTTAAAAACAAAACAACAAAAAATAAAAAATTAGTAAAAATAAATTGTAGAAATTCAGGTTGACTTACACAAGAAAATTTCGTTCTTAAACCTTTTTGCCTCCTATTTTCTATTGGCGTGGTGTTTGCTTTCGCATGTCTGAATTTAGGAATTCGTGGAATCACCGGCAGCTCAAAAGTTTCATCATCGTCTGAGGACTCGTTCAAAACTTTTTTCTTCGCTGAATTTGGCTTTTTAGTGGTCTTGACTTTCGAGCTTCCTGTAGCAATTTCTTCCTTCTCAGGAGTGTCCGTAAGAATCCTAGTTCTTCCCCTCTTTCTTCTACGTGCAATAGGATCCTTTCTTGGTGCAGCTTTTGGAAATGGCCTTATTTGCTCTGGTGATACGAAATTTATCGAAGGAACCAATACTGCAGAGGTCGCTGTGGATGTTCCTGGTCTTTGTTCATCTGCAATTATAAGGTCATTTGCATTTTCGGTGGGCATAGCAGCTGGTTTTTCAGGACATGGTCGATCCGTTACGAAGCTACTAAGGAATTCATCTTCGTTGAAAATATCGTGATTGAAGGGATATATTCCTGTTACTTCAAATCCTTTAACGATGTTTTGCTGATTGAATGCTTTCGGATAAGCCTGGCCGACAATTTGTGCTACATTGTAAATTGACATTGGTTTTCCTGGGTTGTTCAGCATCCATTCACTTGCGGCTTTGTTGTAGTAAGTTTTATACGGTCCAAATACCGTTCTATCCAGAGGCTGCATTTTGTGGGAAGTGTGCGGCGGCAGAGTCAAAAGAACAACTCCATGTTTTCTGGCGAGATCAATGGCCTGCAGAGATATGTGGCTATCATGGTTGTCCATTATAAGCAAAACTTTTTCATCTGGTGTTGGCTTTGAATGTGCTATAAAATGTACGAAGAACTCAATAAACAGTTGCTCGTTTGACCAGCCGGAAGGACTAGCACCACCAATACACCCTGCTGGAGCACCCTTAAGCATATGTTCCTTGAAATGAACTCTGGGGAATATCAACATCGGCGGAACATGATTTCCTATTGCATTAATAGCCGCAACCATAGTGACATTTATTCCTCTTTCTCCCGAGGTCATGCTTCCTATTTGTTTTTCACCTTTGGCAGCTAAAACTTTCGGTGGGACGTGAACCGTTGAATTTCCAGTTTCGTCAAGATTGTAAATTCTACTTGGGTAAAATTTAAAACGGGAATAGCAA
Organism: Volucella bombylans; assembly: GCA_949129095.1. Lineage (NCBI taxonomy): Eukaryota > Metazoa > Arthropoda > Insecta > Diptera > Syrphidae > Volucella > Volucella bombylans. The sequence continues at coordinate 47,225 of CASBSA010000272.1, read as the reverse complement.
TCTCCCAAATTGGTAAAAAATTGTCCCACATTGCAGCGGTTAAAACTGGTTGATCTGGAAAGACTGGTCGACTCTGGCTTTCTGAGTGATAAAGTTTGGTGCCGTTTAAGAAAGCCAATCATCCACTCTTTGCCAGCTGCTTCGTTCTTTATCCACGACTCCGGAAGAATTTTTCCATTTGCTTTTGCAAAACTAAAGGCCAATTTGGTTGTATCAATTTTCGATAATCCATACTGCAGCTTTGCTGCTGTGGTAAGGTATTCAACCAAGGCAAGTTCTTCTTCATCATTAAGCACTTTTTTGTGTGCAATTTCTGAATGGTATTTGAACGTTGCATCGCCAGATTTCCGATGCATTTGAAGATGACGAAACAAAGTTGTTTTGGAAATACCGTGGTCTTTTGCAGCTCTGCCGATTGTTTCCTTATTGTAGAGAACATCGTTGATAGCTTCCTGTAAGGCATTTTCATCCAAAGGAGTTCTTTTAACACCTTCCTTGCTGCGAGGCATATTCAGACTGCGGCAATGAAAAAAAAAACGTAGATGAGTCATGGCGAAATAAAATCACATTTTGTTTTTAGTAATGTGATTGTACCTTGGAACGGTCCAAGGTACAATTCAAGTGCCGTTCCAAGGTACAAAACATCGATATTTCTTCTTTAATCACTTTAATCTTTTAAATTCGCATTAAATCGGGCTTACCGTTTCTTATTCACCAACACAATACTATGCCTTATTCACTAAAAGCGCAATAATTCGATTCCAGCTGCTCTCAGCTGTACTACACGTTTCCCAAAAATGGTTGAAAAAAAACTTTTAGTGTGCGAAAACCGGATTTTCTTGTTTTTTTGCACGTCCGTCGCTAACCGAGTATGATGACAGAACGAAACAAGCTGCAACATGAATGCCCTTCAGACGTTGTGGAACCTTTTTCTTAGAATAAGATAAAAATTAAAAAAACAGCACTCGTTCCGAGGTACAATCGTTCCAAGGTACATGACTTTCCCCTACTCACTTGAAATGCGATTTGTTTGTTTTTTTTTTCTTCTTTTTACTTTATTTTCGGGTCATAGGGAGTCTTAGGGGAAGGTAAACCGGAAATGAAAATACTCAGGAGAAGGGAAGTCATTTTCTGTTTACGATTTTGTTTTTAAATTCATCATATAGGATGCATTTCTAAGTGTTAGACCGTAGGGGCGTGAAGAGATACTTTGGCGAAACATGGAGTGATAATTAAGGAGTCAACGGACAAAACAAGGGGTAGCCGCACAAGATATCCACGGACCGCGTAGCTACCATAGTGTGACTAGCTATTCATGCTAGTCACAAAGGGGTGGGAAATTTTCCGTAGGAGAAAACATCACCCAGCTCTCCTCTCTTTTGGTGCGATTGGAGGTGAGAATTTAATTTCAAATTGATTTCAACGGGAAGAAGATTTAAGGTTGTCGCTTAGGACGAATTCGGGTCCCCTTTTTTTCATACAAAAAAAATTAAACATTTATACAGCTCAACTAACATCAGGAGAAGGCATGAAAATAATGTAACTGCGGCTGGCCATTTCCAGTAGCAAGATCCCACCCCATTCCGACGAGCTTAGGATGGAGCTAAAACTTGCATGCCTACCGCTGCTGGATGGTCAAGCCCCCTCCTACTCTTTGCCCGGGCTGGCCGCTCTAGGTGCCTGTACTCGGTGGTCAAAAGGGTGAGGTAAAGGTAGAAGGGAGGGTTCTTCGTGGAATTGGGTTTTGTTTCCAATTATTAGTTGTATTTACCATAGTGGTACATACGGTCACTAGGTTGAAGGACCCTGGGTTTAGTGCAAATTATCTGAGCACCCCCCCCATATTATTTTTGCCCAGCATTAATGGCAGGGCAATAATAATTATCGTTACAACTTGCTTGCCATTGGTACTGAAAAACATAAGTTTGGTTTTATCGCTTATAAACATTTTGTGCATTTTGAACCAATGACAAAGTATTTCAAGGTCATGATTGATATCTTCAAAACAGAATCACTAGAAAAAGCACATGTTATATTGTCTGCGAAACCAGTAACTTTACAATGAAAGTTTTGCCGAAAAAGAGAATTAATAAAGATTAAGAATAATAAAGGACCCAGCACAGAACCCTGTGGAACACCCATAGATATAGTTCTTATAGAGCTTAACAAATCATTGATTTTCACTCTTTGAGATCTATTTGATAAATATGAATGAAACCACGTATGAATTGTACCCTTAAAACCACATTTGTACAGTTTATCTAGGAGTATAATATGATCAACAGTATCGAATGCTTTTGTTATGTCCACAAAAAGCGCAGCGATATAGTATCTATTATTAAAGCTGTTATAAATATCGGAACAAAAGTTTAGTAATCTTGATGGAGCGACCTGAACGAAAACCAAATTAACAAACACTAAAAAAATTATTTTTTTATAAAAACTTGACCATTCTTATTTTTAACGCTTTTTCAAATACTTTTGAGAAAACTGGTAGTAGGGAAATAAGCCTGTAGTTATTTATTGAATTTCTATCTCCTTTCTTGAACAAAGTAATTACTTCAGCAACCTTTAAACATTCCGGAAAAATACCACAAGTAATGCTTTTGTTATACATAAAACATAAAATATCACAGATATTTAAAGCTATTTCTTTTATTAAATTATTTGAAAAAACTCCCAGTTGTTTGTGAATTTGAGTCTTTGAGAGACAAGATAATTTTATGCAGTTCGAAGGACGATATTGGATCAAAGAAGAAACTTTGAGAACATGACACTTCATCGACAAAACAGTTACTATCACAGTAGAAAACTGAACTGTCAGAGACTACATTTTCTCCTACAGAGGAAAAGAAAGTATTGAATTTTTCAGAAAGGGCCTTTTTGTCGGTTATAAAAATGTTCTCTTCATTCAAACTAATCATTCGATCTTTCTCAACAGACTTATTAAATATGCCTCTTATTAGTTCCCATTCTTTTTTTGAGTCACCTTTGACCTTACCAAACTTGTTCACATACGAGTAGTAATCGTTTCTACACGAAGAAACATGTTTTGATATATCGTTGCATAGTTGCTTGTAAGCAGAAGTGACATTAATATTATTGGGATTTTTCTTCTTTTTTTTTATACAATTTGTTTTTCTCTTTAATTTTTTTAAGTGCTCGTAACTCAAAAGATATCCACGGTTTAAGTTTCTTCCATTTACCAATACTTTTCAGTCTTTTCTCTGTACATTGCAAAACATAGTTTTCAAGTATTATATTAAACTTAGAGAAGGCAAAGGAAGGATCGTTTTCATTTTCATACACTTTCCCAACATTCGAAACGAAGAAGATTATTTAATGAGACAAAATCAGTTTTAACACACAAACGATTAAACAACAATGGCTTCTTGATAGAAAAACAAGAAAATTTTATGCTGAGACATGTCATACAATGATCGGTTACTTGCAAATCGACAACAGAATTATAGATTTGAGTTATCTGGGAGTTGAAAAAACCAACCATAATATGGTCAATACAAGTATTAACGGAAGATGAATAACGAGTAGGTCTATTTATACATGACTCAAATCCAAACGAGGATAATAAAAACAAATATTTATCTACAAAAGAAGAATTTTGTAAGATGTCTAAGTTAATATCACCAAAAAATATAGCATCATTCGCTTCGGTCGACAACAAATTTTCCAAGTCCTCAAAAAATGTGTCATTTGATAAAGTTGTTTCACTAAATCTATAAATACAAAAAAGAGTCAATTTAAAGTCATCATTTCTAATTTTTAACGCGTAGAACCTATTCAAGTTAAATACGTAATGATCAACGTTAAATGAGTCTTTAGCAAATGCAGCAACGCCACCAGCTGCATATTTATTATTACAGCAAAATATAGGCTGGTACCTTTCGATGACAAAAAATGGTTTTTCCTCTTCGTGAATCCAGATTTGTGACAAAAAAAATCAAATCAGGCTGATTTTCAAACGAGCTTACGAGGGGCGTTCAATATATTCTCGGTATCGATATGAAGGAAAATGCGAATTCAATTTAAATTGTTTTTATTTTTCAATATAATCTCCCCTAACATCAATGCATTTGTTACATCTTGAGATAAGCTTTTTTAAACCCTCAAAAAAATAAATTTCCTCTTTCTCGGCAAAATACCCATTTATTGCCGACTTGAGTTCTTCATCATCCGAAAATCTTTTTCCACGAAGACATTTTTTCAAATCCGGAAACAGGAAATAATCACTAGGGGCAAGGTCTATACTATAGGGTGGGTGTTGGATTTCTTCGAAACCACAATCTCGCGCAGCAGCCTTGGAAACTGAGGCGCTGTGAGCATTCGTGGCACCCACCTTGCACTGACCTTTGAAAGGTTAAGATGGTCATGAAGAATGGTGTGAATGGTACCAATTGAAAGCTTGGTGATCTCTGCCATCATTTTCACCTTTATTCGGGCATCCTCAAGAACAAGTTTTTCGACTTCTTTGATGCTTTCTCTCGTACAAGCAGTAGCCGGGGCGCCGGAGCGGGGGTCGTCTTCAATGCTCTCTCTGCCTCTCTTGAACTCACTTGACCACTTTTGCACAGTTGATAATGAAGGTGCGGAACCCTGGTAAACAGCCACCATCTCTTCATGAATAGTTTTTTTACTTTTTCCTTGCTTAGTGAGAAATTTAATTACAGCGCGATGCTCAATTTTCACCATCATCGTCTCAGTTGCCATTATGATTCTATTTAACTAGAGATAAAACGCGAATTAATAATCACATTTATATGAAATTTTACATGAATGCACTAAAATAATAGTACTACTTGATAAATAAGTCAATTTATATATAGAACCACAGCTTCACCCCGATACCGAGAATATGTTGAACGCCCCTCGTAAATGGACAATGAAGTTATCAAAATTTTTTCTCATGCTTCTAATGTTTTGATGGACAATAAGTAAATTAGAAAAGAATGCTTGGTTAAAAAAGAGATCGAGGTTATCAACATCAATAGAATTTACAAAGCGGATATCGACATCATTACTTTGAAAATCTTCCATATTACTTGAGGGCTAAAAAATCTTCACTAGAGTTAATTACAATTAAGTTGTCCTTATCCCCCTTTCGCATGTACACTCTGCCGTTTTTAACCCACGCATACTTGTACATCTTTTCTTTTTTAATTTTTTGTGCAGCATTTAATAGAAATTTCGTTTTACCATTTAAACATTCATTGATATAAATTTTACTATCTTTATCACAGCCAAATATTTTAGAAGTTAAGTTATTTTTTTAGTAGAATTTTGTTTTTCATAATTAAGTCTTTCTTGATTTTAGACACGAATTTAACAATCAAAACAGGTTTAGCTCTATTCACATTTGAATTTTTGGACATTTTAACATTTTTAACAAAACAATTATTAATTTCCATTTCGGACACATCAGTTGAGACACCCTTTGAAAACATTTGCAGTGCACAGGAGAGGGCATTGGTGTTGTTGACATTAGGAACACCCACAATTTCTATGCACTTTTCTCTTCTGCTTTGTTTCAAGAAATCAATTTCTCTCTGAAGATCATGCACAGTCTGTAAGAGAATATTTTTTTATTCTTGTAGAGTGGTGATCACTGAAAGAGTTTGTGCATTTTCAACACGCATAGCAACAACTTCATTGTATATTGATTCCAATGTTACAGCTTGTTGTTGTTGCCTCATAGACGAAGATGATGGTGTGACAGTTTGATGGTCATCCTGTACTTACGGATGGAGAACTTCCGTGTGTTGTTGTTGTTGAATTTTGTTTTGCTCTGCATTTAATGTAGTGAGTGATGACACTGCTAGTGGTGATGACTGTTCTTCACTCGTTGGTGGGGGAGAACGGAGAGAACCCCTACGCGCATCAGAGCAGCTCTTGCAGCGGAAATTTTTATTCGTTTTTTGTGAAAAATCAATATCCGCTGGTTGAATGTTAACACATTTGCAATGAAAATAGGTCTTGCAACTAACACAGAACACTTTCGGTTGATTACGCTCAACTTTATGTTCACAAATACACGGCATTTTGCACTTTTGATATTTATATTTATATTGATAACTGAAATTGAATTCACACACCTTTCAACTTTACTTTGTCACTTAGTGTAGGTTGAAAGTGAGACACTGTTACCTAAAGAACCAATAAAAATATCATAAGCCAAAGAAGCATTATCTTCCTAAAGAACATTATACCATTACTCATTGAGAAGATAGTGTTTAAGTTTGGAGATATCAATTTTGGATCGCATACTCGTAAGGTCAATAGTCGGACGACTATCTATACAATCAAAAATGTTTACTATAATGCCTGTCATAGAGTGATCAGTTATTTTCAAATCATATACACACCTCTCACAAGAACTGAGTGTTACCTTTGGCAGCCATAAATATGATCCAAACAACTACCAGAGACTGGCCTAGTAGGTTCGTTGATGAAATTTATTAATCCATGTGAAGCTAGGTAAGTCAAGTAATTAGACACAAGTTCACTACTTTCTAATAATTTTAGATTGAAACCACCCATAATTAATAAGTCATTTAATTGGATTTTGTCTAGCAAACTTGAGAATTCTAAAACAAATGATTCGAAAATTTGTGTAATCTGTACACACACAGTACTAAAATATTTTTCTCGTTTATTTTTAAAGAAACCATCAAAATATCAGCAGTTTTAAATTTCAAATATTTTACTTCATTTACTACGTACATGATCCACTTTGATAAAGCACCCAATACCACCTGCAGGGTAATCATCATTTGGATTCGCAAAAAAAGACTAACCTGACAAGTGATAATCATTTATTTCAATTCCATAAATCCAAATTTCGGACACAACTACGATATCAGGAAGACAGAGAAAAGCATCAAGGTGTACACCTAGTGGAGTAAAATTTTCTCCCAAGCTCCTAACATTCTGATGTATGACGAACAGCTTATTTAAACAATATGTACTATTCACGAAAACATTATTACAATTTGAAGTGGAAATGGAATGGTCATCACATACTCGTACATCGTTTAATTCAAAATTCATGATTCGAAATATTTAAAAGAAAATTTTAATCAAATTCTAAGGAGATCTTCAAATGATTTAATAGAAATGACCCCTCCTCCTTTCTAAGTAGTATTTTATTGTTGTTTTACCACACAAATTTGAATTACTTTTTCCTGCTTACTTCTTTTGCTTGAATGAAGAGAGAATGGTTGTATGGTGTAAGAGCATCATTGATGAAAACACCAGTTCTCTTTCTGTCACTGCTGCTGCCGTTAAAGTTATTTGCAGCAAAAGAGCTCAGCGTTTTTTTTTTCTGTTTCCTCCTTTCCTTCATAATCCTCTGTTTTGTTGACAGGTCGTTGAACTTAACGCATAAGATGGACTTGATAGAAGAGTTATTTTTTCTTTCTTTGTTCGGCACTTTCTTCACAAAGCAGTTAGCTATGCTCACATCAGGAATATCGATCGATAGACAATCTTGTATGATTTGCCTAACTTTGCTTGTTACATTTTCATTGTTGACATTTGGCACACCAACAAATTCAATGCAATTGTTTAGAAGCTGCTGTTTTTGCCAGTTCAGTCGACTCTCCGAGTTCTGATTTGTCCATCATCGGCGTAAAATTGGGCAGAGGCATTTGTGCATACTGTAGTGAGGGACAAAATAAAAATTGAAGAGACAAAATAAGATAGGGCCTAGTATAGAACCCTGAGGTACTCTTGATGTTAATGATAATGTTTTTTTTTTTTAAAGAACTTAACACTCAAGTGTTATTTCGCTCAGTAGTTATTTCGATCCATGGGTGGCATCTAACATTGAATAGGGTGACTAAATTATTAGTGTAATTGGATTTATTGTTGTATTATAGCCAACCATTTATCTTACGTGAATTATCTTGCCTGAAAAAAGAGTGTCTTTCAGGCGAGGGTGGGATTCGAACACCGAACCTTCCGATTTTGAAGCCAATACACTACCACTTGAGCCACGGCCACGGCACTTAAGAGATGCACCGATCTTACACAAGGCGCTCTGAAAGGCGCCTTTTTCTTACTATCCCAATGGATCGAAGATTACTCCAAAGCTTTTTAGAGGGTTGGTGGATACCAAATTTATTCAAAAAGTATCTTTTTTTTGGCTCTACGTATAATAAATGACGAGTTATTGCGAGCGCGACAGAAAGTTTCCCAACTCAAAGTTCAGGGATTTTGTTTCCATTTAGAATACTTATTTCTCCGAACCCTAATGGCCTTTTTAACATTTATTACGAATTGCTATAGTCTTCCACGGAACATGCCTATTATAGAGGTCCAAGTGTAGCGATTGTAAAAAGTTAATTTTATTACCCAGGTCTGAGAAATAATAACAACTGCCATGGGAGAACGCTCCCATTTAGTTCGATTGAATTGTTGTCAATTGAAGCAAAGTCCCTATACTGGAATTATGAGGAAATAGAAGAACAGGCCTAACAGGTTAATGTGCAGAAAATTAGGTCGTGGTGTGACACACCTTCAAGCGGTATTTGATCCTGAAGTAAAATTTTGGTTCAATCAGATACCAGACAGAAATCAAGTAGATTCGGAGGGGAGTTGTGTGTAAAGAGGGTGGCGTATATATTCGTAGCAACAAGTCCAGATGCAGCGATATTGTCTAAGAGCTGATATGTCTTAGAGTCAGATTTAAAAAGATCAACGTTGAAGTCACCGCAGATAATTATGTGTTCATAGAATGAAGTTTGAAAATAAGGGGAGAGAGGAACAACTTCTGTTAAGTTTATATGCAACGCATTGTTGCATTGAGTTATATCGTCAGAGATATCTAGCAAAATATATTCGATATCACTGTCATTTGATTCAGCCACTTTTATGCATTTAAGGGATTCGCTGATAAACTGCCACTCCAAAACCCGTTGTGCTGGTGTTACTATAGTGCCGCACAATTTTACAACCCGGGATGTTATACAAACTATTGGTTGTATTGTTCAACAACACAAATAACATCAATTTAGACAAGTTTAAACTACGAGCATTTAAGTAGCATATTTTAAACTCATGGTGTGCTTTAGACAATTCTAACCATCGATTTTAATGGGACCCTATCTATGCTACCAGACTTTATTAAAGGACAAATCAATGAGAACTTAGTATTAGAAGCTAGTGACCAAATTAGAGACAGTGAAAGACAGAAAAGTACTGAGAGAGAAAAAAGTATAGAATGAAAGAGAGAAAGATAATAAGGAAAGCATAAAAGGTAAAACATAATATTAAGTTTCAAATTACAAAATATTTTAGTGAACAAAGAAAATATCGAAATTAAGTTTTAAATAACAAAAAAAATTACTTGATATACAAATTCTAAATTGCTCCGCTTGACTACAGATGTGGTTGAGTAAAGAAAGCTGTAAGAGAGTGTTGATGTTGTTAACACTTTCATCTCGGTATCATCTACACTATTTTTTTGACATAAACAAAGCCATTACGGGTTTTTACAGAATATAATAAACCCTCTCGTCGTAGGAGTAGATTTTGGCGCCGTTGGTCCTAGTATTGGTACTGTTGTTGCTGCTGCCGGTGGTAGTTGTGAGGTTTGTGTCAGCGCTATGATTATAATCCTCCAGTTGTGAAGAAGAGAGACCACTGTTTTTCCTATATGCTGACATAGTGCCTGATTTTTAACGTAAACAACCTGTGGTGTAGACTTATGATTACGGGATGCCCGTACATCCATGGGGGCAAGGATACGCCTTGTCATCGATCTCCGTTATTCCATTGATACCAATTCGGAACAATGTTGCCGCACAAGTTCCACCCTTGGTATGAGTCGAGGCCGACCTAAAACCTATTGGGTCAAACCAACAGGAAAACCCTTCCCGCGACTTTGGGTTTAAACCACAGCCACCATGATGCTCTCACAAGGGGGCCTACCTCTTCAAGTCAGGCCCGGACCGAGATCCGGGAGCTCCTGACTCCCATGGTACCTCCAACAAGACCTATGACCGAGAACTTGTGACTGAACGAATCGTAGCAACCTTCGGTAGCGTCATCTGAAGATGTTTACGATAAGACCAGTAATTTGCTCTGCCCCCGTTTATTATTAGACAAAGTCATTGATGGGCGAAGCCTTAATAATTGGGCGGGGGCGCCCTATATGCTGACAGCAAAGCCTTCTGTTCAGAGTGGGAGGAGAATCGAATTGGCAACGGACGATCTCCGTTGGTAGTTTTGGCACTCAGGCTCTCTTCGCTGCAGATCTGCTAGTTCTTCTCTTACTTTTAGGTTTTCTTCACGCAATACAACAACATCGTTTTCACACTGTTGAACTTTGCTACTGAGAGAGAATATTGCCTCACTTATTTTCTTATTTAAATTATTTTCAACTTCCGAAAGCATAGATATGAACTTCGACATCAAACTGAGTTCCATTTCCTTCAATTGGGTGGATAAAGATGGTTTTATTTCATTGTTTTTATTTGATGCAGAAACAGATTTCATCTGGAAGTTAATGGTGAGTGATTTACCGGGTGTTGAAGAGGTTGATTTCTCTTTACATCATTACCGAAATGTGAAATAGTTTTACACTAATTGATATTCGCAAACTTAGAATTTTATGAAATTCAGATGCAAGAAAAAACTTTATGATTTGGTGAACAATATTTAACAATGTAAAAGTGTAAAAAGAATGTAATGTCAAGAGTAAAATTTAAATACGTCTGTGCACGTCTTACAACGTCCAGTGAAATCCTGAATTTCAACAGAAGGGTCACTCTAAAGCCCAAACACAAGATGCAAATAACTTTATGTAAAAATTAGGTACAACTTCGAATACTTACCTGTTGGTCAATAAATACGAACTCACCTAATACTAATACTAATTATGTACTCGTACATACTACAACTACACTACTGCATTATTGCTTATCATATTGCTGAATTTAAATACCAAAATTAGCATAACAAATATGTCTTATACATTTATGTAAAGTCAAAGTTATTTGAAATAAATTTAGTCCTATGTAGCGAGTCGAGAGCAGTGCTTTGCATTTTTCCCTAACACCATCTATAGGTTATAAAAGCCACAAAATACTCAAAATACTTCTTCCTGATAATATTTTCACAGTGCTTTGCTAATTATATGTTCAATTGAGCATCACATGAGGGTCAGGATTTATTATTTTAATATGACACAAAAAATTCTGTTAAAATTCTGTGGGCAATATAATGTGATTCTTGTTATGGCCGGAAGTAAATTCTCTCTTATTATTAATTTAATTTCCACTATATATAATATAACCACAGTGTATGTACTTAATCGGTGTTAGGACACCTTTTTTCGATGTGTTTGTATACAAATTAAGCAGTGAACGGCAAGAAAAAAAATGAAATTTAATAACAAAAGTATCTGTGGACAGATTTTCCAATTTGATAGATGGTATGAATTAGTAAAGTGAAAATACTCGTATATTGTATACTCGTATATATTTTTATGGTTTTTAATAATAATGGAATATCATAACTTTATGGACGAAAAACCTGGAAATTTAAAAATTGGAAAATTATGGAAATTAATAATAAAGTTAGTTTACTTAAAGCTTAAAGGAAGCGGACGTTGTTGTCAGGAGCAAAACGGCATTTAACGTATTCTTGTTTTTTTCCACCTTTTGAGGATTCCTAGTAAAATTGTATTGATTGCACATGTTCGCAAAGCTAAAAAAACCTTTTGGACCCGTCTTATATCGAATATAAATTACACCAACTCAATGACGAATTCACACCCGGCCCAGATGGCCTCCCTGCCATATTTCTTAAAAAATGTTCTCATTCTCTTTCCCTTGCCCTTTCTAATCTCTTCCGTCTATCCCTTTCACAAGAAGAATTTCCTCAGGCTTGGAAATCCTCCTTCATAACCCCGATCCACAAGAAAGGATCAAAGAATGAAATAATCAACTATCGTCCCATCGCTAAACTCTCCCATATACCCAAACTCTTCGAAAGTATTTTGTATGAAGCTCTAAGCTTCCAATGCAAATCACTTATTTCCCCTAGACAACATGGCTTCTTAAAGGGTAGGTCAACCACCACAAATCTCGTTGAATTCGTATCCTTTGCCCTCTCTGCCCTAGAGAATGGCAATGAAGTCGATGTAATTGCAACCGATTTAAATTGTCTGCCCTCGGCTTTGAACCCATATTGTTAAAATGGATATCCTCTTACCTCGAAAACCGTTCTAACAGTGTTCGTTTTAGGTCAGCCCAGTCCGCTCCATTTTTCGCCACCTATGGAGTTCCACAAGGCAGCCATCTCGGTCCCCTTCTTTTTATATTAACCATAAATGATCTCGATATGATCATCAAATACTCGTCTGTCTCCCTTTACGCCGACGATACCAAATTTTTCAAAACCATTTCCTCTCCCCATGACTCTTTCCTCCTTCAACAAGATCTTGATAGTTTCTCGATCTGGTGCCTCAAAAATTCTTTGGAACTTAACATCGCTAAATGCCAATCCATCACCTTCTTACATAAGCGGAAACAATCTCCTCCCCGACTCTATCTTCTCCATAACCAACCTATCTCCTCCGTACAATTTCTTCGCGATCTCGGCATTTTGTGTGATAGCGAGCTCAACTTTCTTTTACATATGGATGAGATAATCCTCAAAGCCAACTCTGCACTAGGTTTTGTAAAACGGTGGTCCAAAGAATTCACCAACCCATACGTGACCAGGTCCCTCTATATTACCTTTGTTTGTCCCCTCCTATAGTACGCCAGTCAAGTATGGTCCCCATATCATCGTGTTCATATCTCGAGAATTGAAAGCATTCAGCGTCGTTTTCTCCGATTTGCTCTTCGAGGTATGCCCTGGGACGATCCTTTTAATCTGCCCCCCTATCAAAATCGTCTCAACCTTATCAACTTAAACACCCTCGAAGATCGCAGAGATGCAGCAGACTTTCTCTTCATTCATCGACTCCTTTCAGGTCACGTTGAATGCGCGTCCCTTCACAACTCCATTTTCCTCAACACTAACCCTCGTAATCTACGTACCCCTCGACTCTTCTATCTACCAACCCACCACACCTCCTATGGCGCGAACGAACCAATCTCCCGTATGCTACGTCAAATCAACTCAAACCCTACCGTCTTTGACTTCCACCGCACCACTTCCTACCTTAAATCCATTCTCCTTCACCACTCCAACCAACCTTAGTTTTAAGTTTTAGTTTAAGTTTAATTTGTAAGTTATAGCTTGTATTAAGCCGAATAAATGGGGGCATTCGCCCCCACCAAAATTATATAGATCCTTGATTCGCTTACTTCACTTTTCAATAAAATATTCTGGAACCTCATTTATCAAAGCTTATTCAAAAAAGAGTTTAAATAGTTCTCATACATACATAGATCATAGGTAAATTAGTCCTTGAACATGATATTGTATTTCTTCTTCTTTAGTCTCTATATCAAAAACGGTCCATGATATGGTCCATATAACGAGAACTGAGACCTCATTTTTGGAAATATAAGGACCGTTGCTGCCACAAGCGCGAAGTCCACAAAACACAGAACAATTTGGTGGGTGTACTCGTAATTGGGTCTCTCCTGGATTTGGCTAACTCGAGAAATACTAATTTTACTAGTTCACTGTTATAAATTTAAATGTGCTATTTGTCTACATGTTAACACACTATTACTTTTTTTGACATACTGATTTTTGTATTGTACGTACAACATTCCACTATGTAATATTCTACTATCTATTAATAAACCCGTTTACTTCTTTTTTGACTCCCGTGGTTTAAGAACATTTTTTTTTTCGTTCGATAAATTTTACAGGTTGTGGGCCCAGGTACGTGGTTTTAAAAATTGTGCTTATTCAAAGCGTTATATCGTAAATAAAAAAAAAAATATATTAGGTGCGCAACTAAGTTCTGGCTCCAGCGGTAAGTGCTGGTCGATTTTGATATATCCAAAATGTCATGAATCGATCCTAGACATACGGTAAACAAACTGTTTTGACATACTCGTATATTAGTGATTTTGTTTTGGCGTCATATACTTTTGGCTGTGTGAAAATGTCTGATTTTGTGCCAAATAGCATGTCAATCATTCCATGTGGAGTGGGATAAATGGTACCCAAGTATTGTACCAGCAGTGGCGCTTGGTTAGATGAATCAGCAAAAATTTCTTCTAGGCATGCTGATTAGGCTTTAAATTGTTAAATAAGATGGAAGTGACAGTTTTACGAGGGGCGTTCAACATATTCTCGGTATCGGGGTGAAGCTGTGGTTGAATATATAAATTGACTTATTTATCAAGTAATACTATTATTTTAGTGCATTCATGTAAAATTTCATATAAATGTGATTATTAATTCGCGTTTTATCTCTAGTTAATCAGAATCATAATGGCAACTGAGACGATGATGGTGAAAATTGAGCATCGCGCTGTAATTAAATTTCTCACTAAGCAAGGAAAAAGTCAAAAAACTATTCATGAAGAGATGGTGGCTGTTTACCAGGGTTCCGCACCTTCATTATCAACTGTGCAAAAGTGGTCAAGTGAGTTCAAGAGAGGCAGAGAGAGCATTGAAGACGACCCCCACTCCGGCGCCCCGGCTACTGCTTGTACGGGAGAAAGCATCAAAGAAGTCGATGTTGTTGTTGAGGATGCCCAAATAAAGATGAAAATGATGGCAGAGATCACCAAGCTTTCAATTGGTACCATTCACACCATTCTTCATGACCATCTTAACCTTTCAAAGGTCAGTGCAAGGTGGGTGCCACGAATGCTCACAGCGCCTCAGAAAAAAGTGAGAATCGCATGCTGTAGAGAGCTTTTGGAGATGTGTAGTGAGAACGCGGACGGTGTTATGGATCGAATTGTTACTGGGGACGAAACATGGGTCCACCACTATGACCCTGAAAGCAAACAAGAGTCCATGCAGTGGCATAAAAAAGGAACAGACCCCCCAAAGAAGTTCAAAGTCACTCCGTCTGCCGGGAAGCTCATGGCCACAGTTTTTTGGGACTCAAAGGGAATCTTGCTCATTGAGTACAAAAAAAAGGTGAAACCATCAACGCCACATCCACAAATTAAAAAGAAAGTACGGGGTAAACTCGCAGCGGGTGTGTTGCTTCTTCATGACAACGCTCCTGTTCACACGGCGTGAGTTTCCAAGGCTGCTGCGCGAGATTGTGGTTTCGAAGAAATCCAACACCCACCCTATAGTCCAGACCTTGCCCCTAGTGATTATTTCCTGTTTCCGGATTTGAAAAAATGTCTTCGTGGAAAAAGATTTTCGGATGATGAAGAACTCAAGTCGGCAATAAATGGGTATTTTGCAGAGAAAGAGGAAATTTTTGTTGAGGGTTTAAAAAAGCTTATCTCAAGATGTAATAAATACATTGATGTTAGGGGAGATTATATTGAATTTTATTTTTCAATATAATCTCCCCTAACATTTAAATTGAATTCGCATTTTCCTTCATATCGATACCGAGAATATATTGAACGCCCCTCGTATGTATTTTAGCTAATACTCACAATATCAACAATCCAATCTTTTTGTCAGGGGTTATGGATTCTGGAGACCCAGGACTTTCTAGATCTTTGGTACTTTGGCTCTTTCAACGACACGTTTCGTAGACTGGGTTAGAACTATGGAGACTGTGCGGGTAAGGGTCAGACTACTACTGTTACGCTACAACAAAGTAGACATATGAAAACGAAAAGAAAACTGTGAAAGACTACAGCTTAAGAGGCAGTTGAAGAGGACATGATGACCTGCGACAAACGTGGGGCTCACAAAGAAGGCAAGTGAAGTCGAAGGCGCAAGTGCTAAGAACCAGATTTCCACAGCATTGACGCACTCTTCCAGACAAAAAAAGTCGCCGGAAGGACAGAGATAGTACTTATAAGCTCTAAAGATAGGTAGGTAGGTCGAAGTGGCAGTTTTTATGAGAAAACCCCCTTTAGCATTTGTGCCGTTTTGATACCACAACTCGTGAACCTAGTTGTCGACGAGTGTTCATGTTTTATTTTATATTATAGCTTATTAGAACCATCCAGTAGAGTTTAGGAAAAGTTCTCCGATCCCTATATTACTCCTCAAGGTCATTGAAGAGGTGTTAACCTGGGCACTGTGCCTGATCCTTGCTAGATCCTGGTCCTTGTAACGAAAGTGAGTAAGAGATTTTTTCTCATTTTCATCTTTGCAGCTACGACAAAAGGTCTTATAAGGTATACTCATAGCTATCTCGGATGCATGATCCCCATGATCCAACTCTGGCAATATCTTCTCTTGATCTGCTTAGTAATTCTGTTGTTCTTACTTTGTTATAAGTGGCCCACATATTTCTTGATATTAGGAGCCTTATCATTCTACTTATATAACAGCCCAGGTTAGCCACCATGAAGAAGTGTTGATATATTTTGCCCTTGACTACTCCTAGTGGAATATTTATTTATATTATGGAGACATCTAGAGCTGATACTTGACTGGCAAGTTCATATGCCGTTTCGTTACCTTCAATGTCACCGTATTCTGAAAACCAAGATCTTACTGTGTCCATAAAAACGCCTTGTCGAACAGTCGGATTCTATTGGGTTGTACCATATGCAATGTCCGATTTGGTAGTAAAAATTTAAAAGCCAATATTATTTTTTCCGTTAATTTTTATTCAATTAAGATCCGTTGGTACGAGTATCTGTGACATTCTTCCAACGTGATACAAGGTCAAAAATTCCCTTTTCGTAGAAGTGCTGAATTTTTGAGGCAATGAAATCTTCAAAGGCTTTTATGACCTCTGCTTGGTTCCGGTAGACATTCTGTAGGCAAAATGAATCCAGATTGCGGAAAGGATGGTAATCAGGAGAGTACGGTGGATGCGAAAGAATTTCAAATCCCAACTGCAACAGTTTTTGCACCATTACTTGTTAGGTATGGGGTCTAGCATTGTCATGCAAAAGGATCGGACCGTGTCTATTGAACAACGCAGGATGCTTTTCAGCCAATTTGACATGCAATATGTCGATTTCCTCACAATATTTGATAGCGGTTATCGTTTCTCCTTCTCCGTTTCGGTCTTGGGTGTGTGTTTTGGTTTTCATCTGCATCCAACCACTGCCCAGATCTTTTACGATTATCATGCAGTATCCACTTTTCATCACAGGTGACTATCCGGTGCAAAAACGATTCAGTTTGGTTTCTTAATGTAAGCGATGCACAAATTTCCAGTCATTGAGAATACTCCCATGCTTTGTGCAATCTCCCGCATTTGATTTCGTTATTTCCGCATCCACCGTTCCTCTTAAAACATCGTTGTCAACTAACGTTTCCGGCTTCCCACGTGGTTCATTTTCGAGGCTGAAATCTCCCGAACGGGACTTTCCAAACCGCTACATCCTCAAATGCGTCGTTAATGTTTTTCATTGCCAACAACGCATTATGTCTCATTTTAAATTCTTAAAGGAAGAGGGTTCGAATTTGAACAAACAACGATACTTGTACCGAACCCTAAAATTCTCACACGTGAAGCGCACGTACCACTTTATTTTATAAAAAAAAAATTAATGTTCTGGCACAGATGTACAATTGAGAACTTCTTATTTCCGGCTGAGCGAAAATCGAACATTTCATGCCTTATAGTTGACCATCCCTACTGAAGCAGACAAAAGCTGGGCTACTTCAACTACGGAATCCTATATGAACACCCTGGTTGTAGCGATAGAGGCACACAGCATTTTTCTTCCAACAGGGAACAACATTTTCCCTGAGAGAATAGATCCTCCATCATTACTTTTATTCATAATGAATCTATTGAGTCTTCCTATAAATCACCAGGTTTTGATGGTATTTTGCACATTTTGTTTTAAAACTCGCTGGTCATAGTAGTTCCATTGTTGGCAGTTATATTCAAAAGCTGTATATGATTAAACTAAGTGCCACATTGCAGGAGACGAAATCGAGTGGTTTTATTCGAAAAGTAGGTCGGCGAGGGCTTGAGTTCGTGAAGGACTACAGGCCCATCAGTCATATCTCCTTTGTACTCCAGGCACTGGAACGCATTATGGAAATCCACATCCACAACACCCTAGAGGACTCTCCTCTATCCAAATTTCAACATCTTAAAGTCACATCCACGGAGATGGCTCAACACGAAGTAGTGAGAACAATTGAGAAAACTCTATACTACAAGGAATACACATTAGCTGCGTTCTTAGACATAGAAGGAGCTTTCAATAACGTACACACCGAGGCTATTTTGGAATCTTTTACCGAGCTAGGCGTAGACGATTCCATTTGGCCAATAGATTATATCTGCTAATAAATAGAATTATTCATGCAACTCTCGTCGACAGTGATGTCACAAAGATCGTGAACAGGGGAACTACCCAAGGACGAGTAATTTCTCCTCTCTTAAAGGCGTCACGTACACGGATGATGTGGTAATCCTAGTATCAGAAAAGTTCATTTCTGTAATAAGCCAACTTATGGAAGGGGGGTTTGTAATTGTTCAACACTGGTTGATAATCCAGCAATAGCTAATCCACCCAATCCGAAATTATGCCTTTTACCACGAAAACGAAAACACAAGATTTCCGTCTTGCCAAATTAAAGACCAGTCTCTGTGTATCAGATTCAAATACCGTGACATTGTCTTTGACTCAAAGCCTAGCTGAGAGCTAAATATTGAACAGCGGGCTAAGAAAAAATGCTTAATGCAATGCTATGCATGCAATAAAACCCTTGGTATTGTAATTGATTCACAGTGCGTTTTCCAACAGTGCTTCTTTGCGCTTTTAATAGCATTGTTGTATATTGTAAGGCAATCCCTTTATGGTGATCATTGACATAAAAGAGTCATCTTCCTGAGCTTGGACATATCCTCATTCTGCCATACCTGAAGTTTCATTTTACTGCACTTGATAGGGCATGGAACTTTAAAGGCAACATCAAATCCGCGTTCAAACGTATACACTTTTGCATCTATTAGATCGAAATAATCGTCAATAATTAGATATAATCGTCATTTGTGGGAAGTGTTCTTTCATTCGAAGAAAACGGCGGTTAAATCGCATCGAGAACTCCAAAAAGTTTACGAGTGTCGTGATTGATTCCGTCGCATGAAGGAAGGCCAAAATCCTTCGAATACGCTGAATTGGAGACATTGCTCGATGAGTATCCGTACCAAACGCAAGAAGAGTTTGCTTTAGCATTAGAAGTTGACCGCCAAGCCATTTCCAAGCGATTGCATGCGCTGGGAATGATTTAAAAACAAGGAACTTGGGTTCCTTATGATTTGAAGGCAAAGGACGTTGAGGGTCATTTTTACGCCTGTGAACAACTGCTCCAGTGGCAAAACAGGAAGAATTTTCTTTATCGTGACGGTTGATGAAATATGGATTCATTACAGCAAAAAGAAGAAAGTCATGGGGACTTGCCCGATTATGCTTCTACGTCGTCGACTCGGACGAATATTCATGTTGCGAAGGTTATGCTGTGTAATTGGTGGGACCAGGTCGGTGTTATTTATTATAAACTGTTGAATCGAAACGAAACCATCACTGGTCTGGCTAATCAACAGTTCCGCTCATATGAAGACGTAAAAAAATGACTTGATTCGTGGATAGCCTCAAAAGATAAACACTTTTGAACTCTGCCGGAAAGATGGCATTTGTATGATTATTTATAACCATTCACAATAACGTTGCAATATCATTACAAGTAATTGAAAATATCAATTAAGCCCAACTCAATTAAACTCATGTAATTAACTCAGGAAATATAATGGTCAAAATGCTGTAATGATTACTGTATGATCCAAAGCCTATTGGATGCAGTGTTTGTTAGCGCAACAGGGAAGGAAATAAAAATTCCTTGATTTTCCCTTGAATTTTATTTTTATCTTCACTGGTCGAGGTGCAAACAGCAAGTGCTTCACCAAGAATACATTTTCATAGAGTATCTTCAATGATTATTCTATTGGAAGTGGGTAGAGTTTGTTGACTGCACGCTTATATTTTCCAATCTTGGTTTGTACTTCTGCCACGCGTACAATGTCATCTGACCCAGGAAATGTCTTGGTTATTCGACCCATCAACCACTTGTATGGGGGAAGATTGTCGTCTTGAATCAAAACTATTGCATCAATGTTGATAGATGAAGATTTGCTTGCCCGTTTGTTACGTTCCTGAAGGCCTAAAAGGTAGTCCCGAGACCAACGTTTCCAAAAATGTTGTTGCATTTGTTGTAGACTTCTGAACCTGGTAAGTCGTGATGTGTTTTCGTCAATTAGACACGGTTCTATTGTAGATGTTACTCGTAATTGGCGTCCAATCAGGAAATGACCTGGAGTTAATGGTTCCGGATCCTCGGGCGATGCTGAAATTGTGGTCATTGGACGTGAATTCAGAATAGCTTCGATTTGAGCGGTGAGCGTGTTGAGTTCCTCGTAGGTAAGCGTTGCATGTGCTGCTATTCGAAGTAGATGATGCTTGGCTGCCTTAACTGCAGCTTCCCAAAGGCCGCCGAAATTTGGCGAATTAGGTGGTATCAGACGCCATTCAATTCTGTCGGATCGACAAAGCTCCTGAATTTGTTCCTGGTTTTCTGCCTCAAATAATTTAGCTAGCTCGTTTCGGGCACCGATAAAATTGGTGGCGTTATCGCAAAAGATTGTTCGACACATGCCGCGCTGGGCGATAAAGCGTCGGAGTGCTGCAATGAACGCAGCGCTTGAAAGGTTACTTACGACTTCTAAGTGTATTGCCCTGGTGGCGAAGCAGATAAAGACGGCAATATATCCTTTCACCGTTGTTCGGGATCGGGGTTGGTAGCGCAGTTTGAAAGGGCCACAAAAATCCACTCCAGTAGTGAGGAATGGTGTTCCTGACTGTAGTCGTTCCTTCGGAAGATTGCCCATATACTGCTCTATTCGTTTTGGCTTCATATGGAAGCATCGGACACATTTGTTGAACGTTTTCCGAGCAAGATTTTTGCCGTCTAAAGCCCAATACTTCTGTCGTGTTATACCAAGAAGTGCTTGAGGAGCTGCGTGGAGAGACTTTAAATGAAAAAAAGAAAAGATTAGAGAAGTTAATTCATTGTTCTTAGGCAGTATTATTTGATGTTTAGACTCGAAATCTAGTTGCGCATTTGAGAGACGACCGCCCACTCGAAGCAAGCCATCTGTGCCAATAAACGGGGATAGATTACGTATTCGACTGGATTTTTTGAATTCCTCGTTCTTCTGCAGGCAAGCGTATTCACATTTGAATTCGATTAATTGCACATTTCGAATTATACCGTTCAAACCTTGTGTGCTCTCTTCTACGGACGGTAAGTTGGATTGCGGAGCGGTTGATTGAATTTTTCTTGTCTTGTTAATAAACCGGTAAACGTAGGCTAAGATACGTTCTAACTTGGGAAGAGAGTTGATATATTTGATCGTCGTCATGATGCAGTGCACTTGCGAATTAGCCGCATACAGGGCGTTCTTTGGGGATCTTTCTTCTGGAATTGCTTCGAAGTGAGCTAAAGGAGGAGGAATTTTCCAAATTTCCTCTAAGGAGTGCAAGAACGATGGACCTTGGAACCAGAATGGGGATTCGAGCAGCACGTCAGCGTTGCAACCTCTGGATATCAAGTCAGCGGGGTTTTGGTTTCCTGGTACATGCCTCCACTGTTCTGAGCTGGAAAGTTCTTGAATCCTGGCTACTCTATTCGCTACAAATGTAGTCCAAGTAAAGGATGGCTTGGCAATCCATGCCAAGACAATTTTTGAATCCGTATGGAAGTAAACTTCATTTATTTGGAATGGTAGAATGTCCTTTATGAGTCTGTCAGCTAATTCAACCATCATGACGGCTGCTTGCAGCATTTATTTATTATTTATTTTCCTAAGCTCAAATTGTCCCCTCGCTAGTATTGACATTATGTCCCTTTTTAATTGCTGAGCCTCAAGGAGGTCATTGGATCCTGTCATGCAATCTTCTACATAGACGTCCGCCAAAAGCGCCTTCGCTGCTTTGGGAAAATTAGTCTCTTCGTCGGTTGCTAGTTGAGTCAAGCACCGGGTGGCTAAGAACGGTGCACAAGATGTGCCATAAGTTATCGTGTTTAACTGGAAGTAGCGTAGTTGGTCACTGGGGTTATCGCGCCAAACTATCATTTGATATTTTCGGTCGTCCTCGTGGACCAGCATTTGCCGAAACATTTGGCGTATATAGCCGGTGAACACGTAGGCATACGATCGGAATCGTGTCAAGACTGTAAATAAGTCGGATTGGATTGTTGGTCCTACCATCAGCAAATCATTCAATGACAAGCCGGATGTAGTTTTTGCGGATGCGTCAAATATCACGCGGAGTTTTGTCGTTGAACTATCCGGTTTGAGGACAGAATGATGCGGGAGAAAATAATTTTCGGAAGGTATGCTTCTTACTTCTTGCAAATGGTTAAAAGCTTGATATTCGTTGATTAAGGCCGTGTAAGCTTCCTTAAGTTCAGGATTGGCATTCAATTTACGCTCTAGCGTCTTGAGTCTTCTAGTTGCTGTGCTGAGCGATTCTCCTAAAAGCGACGGATTTTGTCGAAATGGTAGGCGTGCTACGAAGCGTCCTGAAATTGTGCGTGAAAAGGTATCCTTGAAGTTCCTTGAAGTCTTGGTGGGAGATTTGTAGTCTTCTAGGGCCCAGAATCTGTGGATTAGTTTCTCTAAAGTGGAGAGGCTGGGCGAGTTAGTTGCGATGCAGCATTGAAAGCGTGGCTGTGCTGTGGATTGAAGCTTGCCGGTGACTATCCAACCCAAATACGTGTTTTGCAAAATGGGGAGATTTTCAGAGAGCCGATACTGTTCTTGTATCAAAAGTTTAAAATGCAGTTCTGCCCCTACGAGGATATCAATTTTGTTTGGCTGGAAAAATCTTGGATCCGCGAGATTGAGATTGAGGCTCTTTAAAGTCTGCCATTCATTGATGTTGATGAATGTTTCAGGGTGGTTACTACTAATTTGAGGAAAAACATGAAGGTCAATAGCTGCTGCAAAATTTTCAAACCGCGATTGGATTGATAGCGTGGCAATATGGCGTATTGTAGTGGGCAAGTTGCCGATACCGTTTATGGTAAGATTTGTTCTTAGACGCTCGATGCCAAGCTGCATCGCGCAAGACGCGGCTATAAAATTTAATTGCGACCCTGAATCTAAGAGTGCTCTGCATAAGAGAGGTTGGCCGTATTTGTCGAAAATTTTGACAAGAGCCGTGGCTAAGATGATTTGGGAGTTTTTACTGTTTGCTGATGATGCTGTGTTAAGCGCTGAGTGCGGAAAACTACTGGCAGTTGTAGCTAACTGTAGTTGCTAGGCCTTTGGTGTGTTTGAGACAATAGAACTCGTTTTAGTCCAAAGCAAATGTAACGAGGTATGATGTTGTTTATTACACGTTTTGCATTTTTCGGCAGTGCAAGATGCGGTGGAATGTCCTTGCTTAAGACAATTTGTGCACAATTGCAATTCTGTGACTGACTTGTAGCGTTCTGTAGGGCTTAGTTGTAGAAACTGTTTACATCTATAGATGTTGTGATGCGAACCTGAGCAGTAATTACAAAACTTGTGTGTACTTGCAGTGAATGCAGTGGGATGTGGTTGTTGTTCTCTTCTCAAATGTTTGTATGAGTTTTGTCTGGCGGCAACCTTGGTGCTGCTGGACGAAATTGGAATAAGGCAAGTCTTTCTCTCTAAATTGTGCGCACGTTTCTCTAGAAACCGTTTTAATTCGTCGAAAGTTGGAAAACGAAACTGGGAACGTTCGTCGTTCCACTTGTCTGATGACAGACTGTCAAGCTTAGAGCAAATAATATAAATGCTTAAGTCGTCCCAGTGAACTGTGGGTCGGCCAAGCGAATCAAGTGCACTCAAGTGGATGTTAATATTGTCCAAGAATTCACGAAGTTCTTTTGGAGAGTTTCGTGCCACCTGTGGGAGGTTGAATATCAGCTTAAGGTGTTCGTGTGCTATTACCTGCTTCGTAATCATTACATAAAATGTAATTAATTACTTATTTTTCAAATACAATTCTAAAGATAAAACACCAAAAACGACGATGAGATATCGTACAACAGAGATTACATTAGGTCGTATAAACATGCGTCTCGCCGCCAAAGTAGATGAGAACTAACACGTCCACTAGGACAAGTGTTTTTATTTGTTTCGTCGTCGTGTTTTTATTAAACAAGTCAATGTGAAAGACATTCGTTGTCTAAGTCTTGTTAAGTGCAGAGTTAGTGTTCACAGTACTTGAGCTTGTAAGAAAATACAGTGATAATGAACGATCAAAGTGTAAACAATTTAGAAGTGCAGTGCGATCGTGATTATTGCAATAAGAGGAAATCAACAGATATTTCTTCACTCGAAGTTCCCGAAAAAATAAGGAAGACAAACAACAACAAGTCTTGTTCACCAATTTTGTGAGAAGAATGTAAGTCAAAACCAGAGATTATTTATTTATAATGAGGTATGTTTGTAAGAAACGAGTAGGCGTTTTTTTTTTCCAATAAGTCAGCATTAGAATTTTAAAATGTTACAGTTGAAAATAAGGTCGAATTTTAAAAGTACAAATTATTGTACATTGTGCAACTTCACGACGGCACTGCAGATCAATTACCCCCCTGTTATCATCATACTTCCTCTCCTTTTCATCACACATTCGTCCATCCCCTACAATCAGTCTAAGCCATGTACCATGCAGCTAAAACCCACATTCCTTGCAACTGTGGATTTCCTCATGCCATCAGCCTTGTTGCATGGAATGAAACTATATGTATGCAGCATACGAGTATATCTATAATGGTACTTTAAAAAGACAAAACGTATTCTAGATTAGATTTTAGATTTTAGATTTTAGATTGGATTAGATTTATTGTTTGTTTTCTTGTTTATAATACAAATTTATGTTACAAAAATCATTAAGCATGGCTTTGCCGTCTGCCTGATTGACGTGAAATTAAACATTTAATTGTGGGAAACCATTCTCACTTTAAAGCCGAGCACTACAACCTCGCATGCAAACTAGCGACTACCTTATCAACACCGGAAATCTAGATCTGTGTGAGCCCAGAACTTTATGGTTCAGATTATGGCGTAACTTTCAAATCTCACTAGCTATCAGGATTTGATTCAGAATGAAAAAACAAAAACCGAATCAAAGAGGAAAAATGCGAGTTAAACTTTAGGCGTAGTATCGGATTTTTTTAAATAAATGACTAGGAAATCTAGCACCTTTCAAATTCCACCATTCAAAAGGCTAGTTAGTGCAAGCGAGATAGAGATATGAGTATAACCTGCCATGTTTATGGCAAAATGAGCAAAGATCCGTTTGGTCGGCTTCCGGGGAGGAGAAAAAATTGGGAGTGATCGTTCGGACGCGTGGGTGTCGAGCTGAAGTATTTTTGTATTAAATTGTTTTTTTCTTCTTTTTTTTGTATGATATATGTGCGCTTATATTGTAGAACGTGAAAGTCGTATACCCTAGAAGACTAGAAAATATTAGAAGTTAACCAAAAATAAACCGAAAAACGTGAAGCTCGCAAACCACACCACTCCGCGTCCATCATCTCGGAAAAGTCGCCACAGGCATTGTCGCTGTCCTGAAAATTCTTCGAGTTCAGGAGGCTAAGACCTAAAATAAGTTAAAGGTACATTAAAAATAATTGTACTCAAGTGCCCGCGGTTCGACAATTTCACTAACCTTCGGAGCGAATCAACAATTTTGGTTTGACACGTGGTCGGCAAGGCCACATAATTAATCTCTTTGGGGCCGGAAACGCTTGAGGAATCATCAATACGAGCAGCTATGCCACATGCCACAATGCTACACAGCCCACGGAACATCTGCTGCTCAGCGGAGCCATATACATACATCTCAAACTCAACATCAAATTCAATGAGAATCAATTCATGGAGAGGAAATTAGCATTAGTTTTAATAAGATGAAAGTTAAGTATTATATGACAGATGTCCAATTTGTGTTACGCATTTAGAGTATTGTAAGCTTGGCTGTTCAAACATTTCTTTTCAATTCCTTACAACAGTGACTTCCTACAAAGTAAAGCAAGGACGGATTGCGGTGCACCTCAAGTCATCATCCTTTAGCAAGAAACAAAAAACAAAATGAGAAAAATTTTTGAAGGGGTAAGTCAATTTACATTATTTTTTTTGGTATCTAACAATTACATATTTGTCGTTTGAGCCTATAAGTATGTAGAGTAATAAATTTGTTAAATTTGGGCCATATTTATACCTACATATGTATGTTTGTAAAACTGACAGAAAAAAGTTCCGAATGTAAACTATTTTATTTAAAAGGAACTAAATATGAGAAAAGATTTCTAAGATAAGTTTACACAAAGTTAATTAAAGATAGAATGAAGTAAATTAAAGTATAAAAAAAAATAATAATCACAAAGATATGTGTTCAAAGTAAAATCATAGTACTTACATATGAAAAAAAACAAAACAAAATAGAGAGGCTTAAATAACAGCGCTCCCCAAGAAGAATTGCTTTTAAATAATTGTGAAATACCTTCATATATAAAGTATACGTAAGCACATATGTTTATATATTTATACTTATATATGTTAGAGCAGCTGTATTATGAAATACAAACACTACGATGTTAGGGCATCTGTATTCGGGAAACACATAAAGTGGTAGATAAAGGATACAGGATACTTCATTGTATGTGTGATAATTGAATGAGAGGTAAACACAAGTATCTGCGTTCGGTATTCGAAGTTTCGTGAGAAAGCCGAGCAGACGTGCGGATCGATGCACGGCAGATTATTCGCTTCGAATAATTATCTATCATCAGAAGTGGGATTCGCTTTTGCCAAATATTCCTGATATTCAAAAAAAAAAAAACTAATTTAAAATTTAATTTTTTTTATTCATCTCTTTCTTCGGTCAAAAAAAAAAGGAAGAAACATTCCATACATAGTGTTTGAATATTCGTTTTGCGACTCAAAAAGAAAAGAAAAACAAAAGTAGTAATCATAATACCAGGTGCGCTTGATCGCGATGACGTGGCGACTGTGTGGTGAGCCGGTGTGGATCGACGACGACGTGAATGTGTTGTGTGTTAAACTTGAACAGACATGTCGTTTGGGTTTAAAAAAAAAAAAAAAAAAAGAAAAAAAAGAAAAAAGATGAGGACGCTATATAACTGCTAAGGGTAAGTTGCTGACGTTGCCAATACTTTTGTTTTTGTTGAATATGCCGAAAGATAACGTTGATACTGGGACCGAAGATGAAGGGAATGGAAATATGGTTATAACTGCTGACGCTATCGGTAAGATTCTGCAAGCAGCTCGGAAGGAAAAAGATGACACAGTAGGTTTTCCGTGCTTCGATCCTGACCACTCAAGGGTCGACATTGGGAAGTGGTGCGCCGATATAAACACCAGAATCGAGAGGGACCGAATGCAGGATCATGATATTATACCGAGGGTGCAAACTGCTCTGTTAGGCAGGGGTAAAATCTGGTATAATGAGTATGGATACCAGATGTATACATGGAAAGAGCTTTCCTCATCTCTCTTACACGCATTCTCAAGTGGAACAAATGTAATTGATCAACTAACTCCGAACCGTCGCAAACATAGAAAGTGAATCTTTCAATTCCTATTCGGAATTTGTTATGGAAAAAATTGGACAAATAAATCGTTTACCATTCCCTATACCGGAGGACAAAACGGTTAAAATAATTATAGGCTGCATTTCGGATATAAGTCTAAGAAACTCACTGATATTCGTCATGCCCAAATCAGTCCAAGATCTAACAGAACACTTGATGTCCATACGTGAAAGACCTCGCAAAAAATATAGGGAACATGATAATAAAAGAAAAATATAACTGTCTCCCACTACCTCCAAGCGACATCGTTTTCAGGTGGACAAGCGTTGTTATGGGTGCGGGCGTACGGGTCACCTCCGAGCAAATTGTCCTCAAAAATTTCCTTCGGAAAAGAATGACTTAAACGCTTTAAAAGAAACTTTTCCAAAAACAGTTAGAGACAAGTGT
Organism: Volucella bombylans; assembly: GCA_949129095.1. Classification (NCBI taxonomy): domain Eukaryota; kingdom Metazoa; phylum Arthropoda; class Insecta; order Diptera; family Syrphidae; genus Volucella; species Volucella bombylans. The sequence continues at coordinate 19,127 of CASBSA010000272.1, read as the reverse complement.
ACACATTGGGGCAAAGCTGGACACAAAGAAGAATCTTGTTGGTCAAAACAAAGAGCAGAAAATAAAAGGGTTAGTTATTGTTCTGGAATGATGGTTCCCGAAAATAAAACCATTGTATCAGTTAATGGGAAAAAGTATAGCTGTCTTTTAGATACTGGATCGGATTGCTCCCTAATCAGGGCAGATTTGGTTAATGAAATATCTGTTCCCAAACAAAAAGATCCTATTTCGGTTCAGGGTATTGGAAGGTACTCAATATTGTTAGGGGAAAAGGCAGTTTTACATGTCCAATTTGAAGACGTGGAAGTAAAAGTTGCTTTTTACCTTATCGATCATGATTATTTTAAAACCGAAATGCTTGTTAGACGGGATGTACTCAACGACCCGTCTTTAAAAATAAAAATGGATACTCATGGCTCAATACTCAGAAAAAAACAGGAAATATGTTTTTGTTCAACCGCTGTAAAAAGCTCATCTAAGTTTGATCACTCTCTTCAACTCCAACAAAGTAAACAAGAACAGATTCTCCAAAAATATTCAAAATTTATTGTTAAAGGATATCCTACGGAAGTAGTTAAAACCGGCTCATTAGAAATTCGACTAGAAAAGGAAGCCATAATACATTATAGGCCATACGGTTTAGCAATGTCAGAGCGGGTCATAGTCAAAGATATTGTAAACGATCTTAAGGCCCATAATATTATTCGCGATAGTAATTCTCCATTCGCTAGCCCAATTGTACTGGTGGCAAAGAAGAATAGTCAACATAGACTATGTGTCGATTATAGAGCATTGAACCGCGTGACTGTTAAAGATCGCTACCCATTACCCAGGATTGAAGACCAGTTGGACCAGCTCGCAGGAAACCACTTCTTCACTTCATTGGATATGGCTTCTGGTTTTCATCAGATCCCGATTGCAGATAACTCGATAGAAAAAACAGCCTTCGTGACCCCTGATGGCCAATTCGAATATTTACGGATGCCATTCGGGCTGGCCAATGCCCCAGCAGTGTTCCAGCGTGCCATAAACAAAGCATTGGGACATCTTAAAGATGACGTCGCTTTGGTATATTTAGATGATGTCCTTATACCATCTAAAACAATTGACGAGGGAATAAAACGGTTGGACTTAATCCTTGATGCCCTGACTAATAATGGATTTTCTTTGAACATGGAGAAATGCAAGTTCCTTCAAAATCAAATTGAATATCTCGGACGAGAGATCTCCGCAGATGGAATTCGACCTAGTAAAAGAAAGATAGATTCACTCACAAATACACCTGTCCCTAGCAGCGTTAAACAAGTCAGACAATCCATGGGCTTAGCAAACTATTTCAGAAAGTTCGTACCAGAATTTGCAGCCAAAACTCAATGTATCACTGCATTAACAAAAAATAATGTAAAATACGAATGGACAACTGAATGCGAAGAAGCAAGACAGTATATTATTAAGGAGCTAACAAAAAGACCATTATTGAGTATATTTGATCCAAATTTACCAACAGAACTTCACACAGATGCAAGTTCAATAGGATACGGAGCTATACTCTTCCAAAAAATTAATGACAAACGGCACGTTGTGGCATATTACAGTCAAGCAACAAAACCGTATGAAGAAAAGTACCATAGCTATGAGCTGGAAACGCTAGCTGTAGTGAATGCGATAAAACACTTCAGAACTTACCTGTTAGGTATCAAGTTTACCCTGGTTACAGACTGCAACGCTTTAAAAGCGACTAGAGAAAAAAAGGATCTCTTACCACGAATTGCCAGGTGGTGGATTTATCTCCAAGACTTTGATTTCAACATTGTATACAAAAAAGGCAGTTCTATGCAACACGCGGATTATTTAAGCCGAAACCTTCCAGTTAAAAAATGTTGTCACATAAGTAGCTTGGCAGAAAATTGGTTACAAATTGAGCAAGCTGAAGATCAAGAAGTTGTAGAAATTGTTGGAAAAATTAAAAATAATGACAAAGACACCAAGCTGAATTATGTTTTCAGGAATAATCTTTTGTACCGAAAAACTAAAAATGGAGAACAACTATTTGTTCCTCAAAAATGTCGGTTAAGTTTAATGAGACGCTACCATGAGGACAATTGCCATATTGGGTGGGAAAAGACGTTATTAAAAATGAGTCAACACTTTTGGATGCCTAAGATGACCAGAAATGTTCGAAAATTTGTCGAATCATGTTTGATTTGCACTGTCGCCAAAAGACCATCGGGAAAAAAACAAGTTGAGCTACACCCAATCGAAAAGACAGCAGTACCCTTCCATACTATTCATGTCGACTGTATGGGTCCTTTTCACGGAAAAGATAAGGAAGACGGTCGTTACCTTTTAGTAATTATTGATGCGTTCTCTAAGTTTGCTTTACTACTACCCTGTAAGAGTTTAAAAGCCGACGAGACTGTTCGTCATTTGAACAACTTTGTTATGCTATTTGGAGTACCACTTAGGGTTATAAGCGACAAAGGAACAAATTTCACCAGCGAACTTTTTCAAAACTTTTGCAAGTCGTTTGGCGTGGAACATCACACAATAGCATCAGGCACTAGTCGGGCAAACGGCCAGGTCGAGCGATATGTAGACACAATAGCTAATTTATTAAGAACCAACTTAGAAGTGAACTTTGAATGGACCAGTTTCGTCAGTCGGGTTCAGCTAGCATTAAACACCACAGCTAATAAAACAACGGGACTATCACCATTGAAAGTTCTTACTGGTATCGAAGGACGAACTCCGGAAATTAGCGCACTATTATCACAACTAAATATACAACCTGAATATGAAGATATCGCAGCCATACGTGCGTTGGCAGACGTAAGAATAAAAGAAAATGCGGGTAGAATGAAAACAAGATTCGATAGGAACAAGTGCAAACCTTCGCGATTAGAAATCGGTACAAGGGTAGTGTACAAAAGCCCCCAAATTAGGAAATCAAAATTGGAAGTACATTTTCACGGACCATATGAGGTTATTGGGATTTTAAAAAATGACCGTTATAAACTAAAGAAGAAAGGAAATAGAACAGCCATAATCGCTTCAAGGGAAACCATACGTCCTGTTGTTGGAAATAAAATCGAATAAGTTAGAAGGTAATGATATTTAGATTTGTATGCTATTAAGATTTTTCTTTTTTTTTTGTTAACGTAGACAAGATTTCTTGAACTTGGTCTCTGAGTTCTGCTTTTCGTTCATGTTGTTGAGCGGACTTCTAGACAAGCTTAAAATTGCCTCTGAGCTATTGGTCTGTATCATGGCGAACGATAAGTCGAAGCAAGCTAAACTTCTAAGATTTCCTCTGAGCTACTCCATTGGTTGATCTGGAAAGAAACCTCTGAGCCTTTTCATACAGATTGATATGAATGGTGTGGACAAGCTTAAGATTGCCTCCGAGCTACTCCATTGGTTGATCTGGGAAAAAAACAAGTTTCTGAATTAAAAACAAAATTATTATGCTGTTGGAACAAAACATGAACTGATAAGTTGTGTTGTGTTGTTGTTGTGTTATTTCACAGGTGATGAGACGAAGTATAGAAAAAAAAAGGAGGAAAATTCGTTGGAATGACATTTGATGTGATTAAGAAATTACTCAACGCTTAATACCGAAGGTAATAGAAAAAAAAAATTGTTTTTTTTTTTTTTTTTTTTTTTGTTGTACCAATGAAATAATAAAATTTTATGTTAATTTGAATAATTTTTGAAAAAAAGTTGATTCGCTGTAAGTTTCTGTTTTATTCATCGAGAGCGATGAACTTGCAGGATGGCCGTGTTAGAGCAGCTGTATTATGAAATACAAACACTACGATGTTAGGGCATCTGTATTCGGGAAACACATAAAGTGGTAGATAAAGGATACAGGATTCTTCATTGTATGTGTGATAATTGAATGAGAGGTAAACACAAGTATCTGCGTTCGGTATTCGAAGTTTCGTGAGAGAGCCGAGCGGACGTGCGGATCGATGCACGGCAGATTATTCGCTTCGAAAAATTATCTATCATATATATATATAAATAGATTATAAAATCACATAATAACCGATGATTGCAAATATGAAATACGTGCACACATAGAACATATTATCTGTGTATACTCGTATCTACAATATGATATTCCTCAAATGTAAATACTAAATAGTTGGTTAGTTTTATTGAAGGAAATCATTTGTTTTTTTTTAAGAACCATTATAACGTTTAGGAATAGAAATAAACAAAACTATCTTTATTATTTCTTATTTTTTTTCCTGAATCATTTTTTTTTCTTTCTTCTTCGTGGTCAATTGTTCAGAGATCCTTACTGAGTAGTTTTTTTTTTGGGATAATCGCAACAACATGGTTTCCGTTTAGTAAGCATACGGAGAATGTGACGGAATGATCGAAAAAGTGGTGACAGGATGGGTGGGTAGCAATTGTAATAGGGGTATGCAACCTTTTTAGGTTAGATACTGACTTAACTTCGGGGTAGTCGCAAACAGAGCGCCGCGATTACCATGGATGTTGAATATATCATACGTATTTAGCTAGGGGTGGGCCAGCTCAAGGAGAATTTACACCTTCCTTCTCCCTCTCATTCAATCTATGGATACGTGTGGATGGTAAATTGATGGGAACTCGGGCCTCGCAATCCAACTTGTTGTTACTTTTTTTGGTTACGACGGCAGATGTGTTACCTTTCTGCTACTGGGGCAACTTCTTTTTTTTTCTTTGCATTTTGTTTTCAGGCATGTAAATAATAACGTAACTCCTGTCCAGGCATCGTGGTAAGTTCCCATACCCATCCGATGAGCTACCGAGTTGATGATCATGCCTGAGCCGCGAGAGGCTGGACACCCCACCTACTAATCTGCCTGGATTGACCCAAAGGGTCCTATTATTTTGGGTTATAAAGATGGGGAAAGATAGTAGGTGGGTTACTCGGACGCAAGCCTAACGTTGAGTTAGGCGCATCCGGGTTTCATTATATAATAACAAATTTGTTTTAAAGTATATTCAATTCTAGAATTTAAAAAGATTTAAAGATATGTAAACAAGCAAAAAATTAAAAAATAGTGTACTAATTTGATTTTTTTGTACACAGTTAAAATTTCTCAGTAATAATTTTACTACGGTAATTGGTTGCTGTTTTATAAAAGTAAAAAAGTTGTTGATATTGTGTCGTTTCCTAGAAAACATCTTCTTATTTCTTTAAGGATGGGGCATCTTCCGATGAAATGTATAACATCTTCTCTCTCAGACAAGTTGCAAAGACTACAATAAATTGGTAGATCTGGACGATGTGGGATATAATTAAGGCGTATTAGTTCGCCTCTCATCTTAAAAACGGCCGAGATTAGTTCTTTGCTGTTGTCATTGTGGAAATAATTTTTTTCTGACAGATTGTGTTTTAAAACGCTGTATGTAGCTCGGTGAACGGACGATGAAGCCATATTTACGCAATCAACTCTGTATTGTTCATCTACTTTGGCAATAAGATTGTCAAGCACATCCTTGCGGTATCTTTCGTTTCCATCAGCTAAATTGCATTCGAATCTGCAGTACGTTGCTAGCTCTTCGATATTCCTTTCGATTACCTTCTTCGCAATAATTTTTGGAAGTTTATCGTCCAACAGTTCTAAAACTTTTATTAAATAATCTACATGCAATTTTAATGATTTAATGAAAAGCGGTGACAGTCCTGTTTCGATATTGATCATATAGTTTGGTGTTGTACTTGGTAAGCTAAAGCATCGTTTTATGTAGTATCTAAGGAGTTTCTCTACTGTTTCATATTGGAAGTATCCCCAAGATTGAGCTGCGTACATCATAACAGACTTTACGCTGTGGTCAATTAGTTGATTTGAAAAACATTTTTTCCATGTAGCCGCTATGGAACTTTTGGCTTATATTAGTCTTTCCTTTAGATGAGTTTCCATACTGAGATTACTAGCAATTGTCACCCCGAGATATCTATAGGTTTTCACAATTTCAATGGGCTGTCCGTTGAGATGCCATTTTTCGTTTCTGCTCTCTCTACCCGCTCCCTTCTTAAAGATCATAATTTTTGATTTTGTTAGGTTAACCGTAAGATTCCATAATTGGCAGTACAAATCAAGACGGTTAATCATTAATTGTAAGGACTCTGGTGAATATGCAAATAGAACCACATCGTCTGCAAATAAATGTGCCTTTATTAAATGTCCTGCAATCTCTATTCCTCCAGGTAGAAAGTCGGTGAGGTCATCGATGTATAAAGCAAAGAGATATGGGCTTAGTGTCCATCCCTGTCTTACTCCCATAGTTGTTTCAAGGTTAGACTAGGTTAGGTAAGAGTGGCTGTTGGAGATACAAACCCACTTAGGCCTATTGGCCCATTGTGATGCCACGTGGATCTATGATCTTCTTACTACTGGAACCAGTTTGAGCTTATAATAAAGCGTAGGAGACTGTTAAGGTCTATTTTTTCTAGATCGTTTAGGTCGTTGTAGAAGAAAGCTCCTAGATGAAGCTTCCTTCTCTGAGAGAGAGCTGGGCATGTGCAGAGTAGGTGGGGGATTGTCTCCTCCTCTTCCTCGTCCATGCAGCTTCTACAGAAATCGTTAGTAAAAGCGCCAAGCCTTCTTGCGTGCTTGCCTATGAGGCAGTGTCCGGTAATGACACTTATTATGGCGCTGAGATGTTTCCTATCTAAAAGGATCAGACACTAAGATCGATTCAGATCCAGCCTTGGCCAGATCTATTTGGTCGCTAGACATGTTTGTCCAGCAGTCCACCTAAGGTCCGTTCTTTTATTGGCATCTAGCTTTAGTGTTAGTTTGCACGTAGCGATTGGTATACCTATACTACCTTTGTGCGGTAGGATAGGTAGAGTGGTTCCAATTTTGGCGAGTTCATCGGCTCTGGAGTTCCCTGGAATGTCTCTGTGGCCCGGCGCCTAACAAAGGTGAATGTTGAACTGCTCTGCCATCTCCATAAGAGATGATCGGCATTCAAGGGCGGTTTTAGAATATAATGAGACCGAGTCCAGGGACTTGATGGCGGCCTGACTATCCGAAAATATGCGGATATCCTTAGCAGATATCACGTTTTTCTTCAGCCATGACAGAGCTTCTTTAATCGCCAAAATTTCCGCCTGGAACACGCTACAGTGATTTAGAAGGCGGAAAGAGAGGCTTAGATTTAGCTTATCTGAGAAAACACCGCCACCAACTCCGCTATCGGTTTTAGATCCATCTGTGTAGAGACGGATTGACTTGTCCTCCATGAAAGCATCCTCCTCCCAGAATGATCTAGAGGGGAAGCTTACATGGAAGTTTTTGTCAAACCAAAGTTCAGGTATGGTGTAATCGGTGTTCTCTGTGTTCTCTGTGAGGATTCCTAATGTATTAAGAATGTTGGCGTGGCCAAATGAATTTTTTGTCCACTGTTTAGTCGCTTTAAGGCGAATAGCTGCAGTCGCAGCTACTTGCTTGCTAAAAATGTCGAGGGGTGTCAAGTGAAGCAGAATATCTAATGCCGCAGAGGGGGTAGACCGCAAAGCTCCGCTTGTGCATAGACATGCTGTTCTCTGGACTTCAAACCATTCTGATATTTCGGTCCCGCTCCACACACTCGATTGGTTGTCCTCGTATATATTTTCGATAACCCTCCCAAACTTTTGGCTCATTCCAGCGTTATAAAGTTTGAATATTAAAGCTTTTCGATCGATATTATCGAAAGCTGCCTTGAAATCAACGAAAAAGGCGAATAATTTCTTTTTTTGTTCGAGGAATGTCCCACCAATGTTTTGCAGTACGAAAATGTTGTCTACGGTTGAATAACCATTCCGAAAACCTGCTTGGAATTCTATGATCAAATTGTTGTTTGCGATCCAAATTGACAAACGCTCATTTAAAAGTTTTGTGAAAATCTTGTAAGATGAGTTAAGGAAAGATATTCCACAATAATTTGCGGGATCAGCTATATTGTCTATTTTGTGAATCGGATATATTATCGCTTGTTTGAACTGTGGCGGTAGGTTACCTGTTTCCAGCATCCCATTGAAAATGTCCGCTATTTTGTCGATAAAATTACTTGTCGCATACTTAAAAAATTCAATGGGAATCCGATCAACTCCAGGTGCCTTCCCATTTTGAAGTGTTTTCAAAACGTTATATATTTCTCCCTGTGTAATAGATGCATCTAATATTCCATTTTTAATTAATGGCTTTGCGTAGTGAAACGGCAGTATGCTACTTTGAGGGTTCAGCAGGGTTTGAAAGTGGTTCATCAGTGTCCTTGCGTCTAGCTGAGTGCCAATTTGGGGTGCTCTACAGTTGAATTTTTTAATCGCACACCAGAACTCCTTTGTATCTTTGCAGTTCTCCAATTTTAGAGCTTCGTTTTCAAAAAATTTTTTCTTTTTCTTCATTCATAGCTATTTGTTTGGTAGTACATTCTTTTAAAGAACTGCTCTCCCGAAAAACTTTTAGCCATCCAAAAGATATTCTTCACACTCAGTATCAAACCATTTTTCTTTAAAAATGTATCTTTTTTTATAAGCTTGTACTTTTGGGGGGTAAGAAATTTTTATTAAATTGACGATATCTGCATGTTGAGATCGAGTTTCCGTCTATGCTCAGATGCATTTGATTCTTTCCACATCAGCTTATGGGGTAGTTGTGTCGTTCTTGTATCTTTTCTTTCTGTCGGTAAAGTACCAAACTCGGCAACAATAGGCATATGGTCTGAGAACTGCTGCATCAAAACTACAAGATCATTTACTAAGGATATCCATAGTTTTTTTTTTTTTTTTTTTTTTTTTTATAATTTACGCGCGCCTAAGGGGTTGATACCCTTTTACTGTTGCCTGGGCGCGGGCGGAAAGATAGAAGGAGGAGAAAGGAAAATTGTTTTTGTAGTGGTTTGAAACTCAGGTGTGTTTGGTTTCTATGTTTGCTCTCCAGGGGTGGGAGTCCGAATAGGACGGAGAGTTATTCTTCACTCAGAGTGATTCGAAATATAATTCCCAGTATTTTTTTCATTGCTTGAAACTCTTATAACAGCCAAATCTACGTGTCAGTGTTATGCCTTCACACGCAGAATTTTTTTGTCTGAGTTCCAATTATACAATGAAAAATTGATTTTGCCATGGGCAGGATTCGAACCTGGACCCTCCGAGTGAGAAGCGTTTGCTACTACCACTACACCACGGCCACCCCCGTGGGGGTACCTCGTACCTCGTACCTCGTACCAAGCAGTAATCTATGACTGAACATCCTTGTTGTCCTATGAACGTATACTTTCCACTGGAGTCTGAACTGCTTGTTCCATTTAGTATATGAAGTCCATGAGAATCACATAATTCTAACAGTTTTAGTCCCTTTGCATTTGTGGTTCCATCTTCTGATTTTCTCACTTTACCTGCGAATCTATTTCCTCTTCCCTCTTCTTTTCCTATTCTGGCATTTAGATCACCGATATGTTGTGATTAGAACTATGTTTTTTGTATCCAAAGAAGCATCCCCCACTTGATCTTCCTCGTGTATTTTGTTTTAAAGCGGAAATCCAAACAAATTCGAAGCTTATTAAAATGGTTTAAATATAATTTATAATCTTCTTCTACTACAAATGTTTCATACAGAAAAATAATATCAAATTTATTTATAAATTCAAAACGTATTCTATAAAAAACACATAAAACATATTTAGGATATCGTGCTCTATGAGGCATCATAAACTTCATCCGGCAGTTCCAAAAAAAATTATCCTAAATGTCTGCTTTGCAAAGAAAAGAAGAGTGATATTAGCTACTATGCAGGAGTAACATCAAACCTCCTAACACATTTGAAAAGGAAACACCCGGTAGAATACGAGAGTTACCTAATACTGAGAAAAACTGAATGTGAAAACCGATATAATTCCAAAAACCATAGTTCATACAGCGTCTCCTCTAGCCTTAATAGAAAATCCATATTATTATATAAACGACTCAATTTAAAAGTCCCCGGGAGAAAAATAACAACAAATCTTTTAAAAACCAGATTTCGAAAAATTAAAAAAAAAATTAAAACAGAAATGAAAAGCAGTAAATATTTTTGTACAACAGCCGATATCTGGTCAACCAAGCACAAAAGTTTTTTGGATTATACTTGTCATTGATTAGATAGTGATTTAAAGCGGAGGGCATTTCAAGAATATGAGCTAGAGAGTGATTCATTTATAGAAAATGAAGACAGTCACAGCGATGAGGATGAATCTTCTGACACTGACAGTGATAAAAATACAAACAACATCGCATGAAATAATATATTTAGAATTTCGAAAGCCGGCTACTGTAGTTTTGACTAAACACTTTCGCTCCGCATGGCACACATTGAATTTAGTCACCACAAATGGTTTTATGTCCGCTAATCGGTAACGCAAATTCAGCAGGTAGAAAATCAATTCTATGAATTATGCACAGAACTGGTATGTAGACATTTTTCCATCACTAAACAACTAATGAGGCCACGAAAGAGTTTATTTCGATCTGTTAATACCATCCTTGACAACTTTGAAGGTAAAAGCGGACAGAATGCTAAACACAGATGTATTACATGACACTCTCGCACAAATGCAAAGGAGCCTTCTAACTCGGTTTGAACCATTCTTCTACCTAACCGAGGAGGCCCATGATGCTATCGTTGCAGCTGTTTGTCACCCTTCAGTTAAGATAAGCTGGTTGAAGAAGAAAATAAGTATTTTGAATACACTGTAGTTAACATGTATTGCCGAAAACATCACTTATATGCACCTTCACTTAAAGAGACGATGCCTACCTTGAATATAATTTTTGATTTCGGCGTTGATAATTCGAATTCACAAATTGATATATCTGAAGACGTGACGAATACTTCAGACGACGAATTTTCTGACTTTTTTTAAGAAAAAAAAGTTCCTCAATGGATTTTTTAAGACATTATCCTTTAGTGTCGAGAGTACTTGCTCGATCAAATTCTCCGTTGACATCTTCAGCGCCAGTAGAGAGATTGTTCTCGCTTGGTGGCTCAATTTCAGCCTCCATGACATGAACTTTGAGATGCTGGTTTTGTTGAAGGTAAACGAAAAATTCTTTTAGTGTTTTCAATGTCATTTCTTGTTAGAGTTTTAATGTTTATTTAACTAAGGAATGTGCTTTTATTTTGTAATTTGTTACCTGTTTCAATTTGTCAAATAATGAATATACTCGTATAACATGCTATGTAATGAATTACATAAAAAGTAATGGACGATGTGTTCTCTTTAATTATTTCGAAAATCAATTACTTTTTTCAATTACTTGTAATGGGTAATTGACAAGTAATTGTAATTGAAAGACTTCAATCACTCATTACATGTAATTGTAATTAATCTTGTAATCACAATTACACAAAGTAATCATTATTTCTCAGCACTGTCCTATAATCATTTTAATGCCTGAGAATCGACAGCATCGCTTGCCAGCTCTAAAAAATCTGACGCAAAATCAGTAAATACTCGTATTCGCGTTAGAAATGGAGAGGTTGATTTGGCACGTACGAGTAGTTGCTTATAGTAACACGAGTTGGCAAGCAAAACGTATATCAAACATGACTTATGTCCCTGATATAATATTAAACTTATTGTCGGCAAGCGGCAGCCTTGACAAAGGACTCGAAATGGTATCAAATAGAAACTACGAGTAATATGAGTTTTAGAGGTCAGGTGTTGTTGATCTCCAGGCAAGTGGAGATCGATACAGGTTATTCTGTAAAATTGATAAGAACCAACAACGGACTGGAGTTTGTCAATAAAGGTGTGCAGTAGTTACTAAGAGCTAGTGAAATACGCCATCAAAAAACAGTGCCATAAACCCCCCAACATAATGGAAGTACTTAACGCAACAGGCGTACACTAGTAGAGCATGTCATACTATGGGCTGAAGCTGTAAATACAGCAGTCTACGTATGAAATAGAAGTAGTTCATGTCAAATATCCAACAAAATAGTGTTTGATTGCGAAAATGAAAGTAAACGAAAGTCGTAATATCTAAAAGATTTGCTTTTGTAGCCGACTTAAATGAGCCTACGAAAACGCATTTACTCGTAAGCCCCAATCGGCAAAGAAATGGAAGACTGCGATGGGGATATATGGAGACTGGTTGATTTGCCGCAATATTGAAAAGCTATAGCTAATAAGTGGGTGCATAAATTGAAAAATGGTGAAGTGAGCAGATATGAGGCACGACTGGTGATTAAGGATTTAATCAAAAGTATGGCTTGGATTACACGGAAATGTTCAACCCTGCTGTGTTAAAATTTCGTCTTTGGGAACTGCATGTACATTGTTTTTAAATGTTTGAAAGTTATAACGACCAGGAAATACAGAGATCGGCAGGGCATTCCATAAGCCAGTTGTACGGCTTAGGAACGAATCACGATATTTTAGAGTATATCAGAAAATGGGCTTGAGGGTATACTGATGAGCAACGAGACGGGTGTTACGTTTGAAAGTTTGAATGGGCGGAATGATACTGGCGATTTCAGTGGAGCACTGGTGGTGGAAATAGCGATAAAACAAAGTGAGACAGGAGACATTACGTCGGTGTTCGAGGGTGCCAATTGATTGACTGATATTAGTATCATAAATAAGTTTTATAGAACGGTTTTGAATCCTATCTAGCAGGTGCAGAGATGTTTTAGGAACACCTGACCAGATGTGGGCATTGTACTCCAATTTTGGGCAGATGAATGCCCTATATATTGAGGCGAGATCAGAGGGGGTAAAATATTTCTTACATCGCTTGAGGAAACCTAGACATTTCGCAGCAATTTGGCGACATCAAATATGTGGTCATTCCAACGTAAGTTGTCATTGACACACATACCGAGAATGGAAAGTTTTTCGGTTTCGACGATGCAAGTGCCATTCATGGATAATGGCTGGGTGTTTAAACTTCGCTCTGTCCGGGAACGAATATGAAAAGCAGAGAGTACTGTCATCAGCAAAGGAATATATTGGATTAGGAGTAGCAGACAAGAGATCATTAATGAAAATTAAAAAGAGTGTCGAAGGCAGAACAGAGCTCAGGGGCACACCAGCATTTATTTTGTGAATACCAGACTTGAAACCGTCCAAGACAACTTGAATTGGACGTTCCGAAAGGTAATTTCTAACCCATTGAAGAAGAGATTCATCGATCCCAAATGAACGCATTTTCGACAACAGAGCCTGATGCAAAACTCTGTCAAATGCCTTAGAAATATCAAGTGCAACAATCTTACTTTCGCCAGATTAATGTACGCTTTGGATTTGTCCCATTGAGGATTCGATGCACTTAAGTGCAGGCGGGGACAAAGCACAATCTGGGAGTGTTGAGCTGGCCCCAAAGTGTGCAGCAAGCAGATTGGCCTTGTCCAAAGAGCTGATAGCTGGAATGTCATTGTAAATGAGCGTTGGAATGGAGGATGAGGCAGAATTTCTAATGTTTTTGACAAAAAACCAAAAATTTGTACTGCCTTTGGGATATTCCAGTCTTTTTTGCCTCCGTTTTTGGTCGTATTGGAATTTCACACGCTTAAGAAAGGCGTTGCAGTCATTTCTGTCTCGTTTGAACTTTTTTTAGTTTTCCTCGGTCGGGTTGGTCTTGAAGGACCGAAAAAACATTTCTCTAACCCTGACGGCTTCTTTACAGCTCGTGTCATACCATGCCTTTTCTTTTGGTTTGATACTCTTCATCCGACGAAGAATAAAGGATTTCATTCCAGAGAGATGGTGTCTGTAATCATATCAGCAGCGGCATCTACGTCGTTATCGAGGAAGCATAACGACCAGTTAAAATTCCTAAAGAAGGTGTTAAGACTGCTCCAGTTGGCTTTCTCGTATTGCCATACGGTTTTTTTAGGAATTTTTTCTCTAACTGTGTGGTCGGTGTACGAGAAATTAGCTGATGTGACCAGGTGTTGGCGGTATGACTATCAACGTCTGGTATTCGCGTGCGTTCATTTACAATCTGCGTTAGGTGTTTTCCGCAGCCAAGAGCTCAACACACCGTCCTTCGGGTGTTGTCTGTCCAGAATGTCGAAGCCACCGAGAGGATACTGGGATGTAATTCTTTGCATGGAGGCAGACTCATCAAACTCATTAAAAGTCGAATTGCTGTCCAGTTTGGGGCTTCGGTAAATAATGCAGTAGTGGTTAATTTGCTAACGGAGATGGAATTTTAACCACATGAAGTTGAATTCCGGATTGGAACATGGATTACATGTGGTGAAGTTTGGTAAGCTACATCACTACGCATATAAATGGTGAGACCGCGGTGAAAGAAGAATAATGGCACTAGTTCGCAGCCAGGTAGCTTCAGATCAGAATGATCTGAGAGGTCTGGGCGGGGATATACCTGTGTTTCGCTAAGTGCCAAAACAGCTGGTCTGTACTTACAGACGCGCACGTACGCAGAAAAGTGGTTGCTTTTTAGCCCGCGTATATAGATGAAGGACCGAAATGCTACGACGATAACAGTGGGAAAATGTGCAACTTGCAAATAAGTCTCTATGAAACAGTTGTCCAAATGTTGGAATAAGAAGTTTAGCAATTTTCTTCAAAAATTTAAGTTTAAACGAGTGAGTCTGATCCATGTGTGTTTGTCAGTTTTTCCAAAGGGGAGACAATGTTGCTGGCAATTTACATCTATTAATGTCGGAATCAAGCAAGAAAGATATAGACATGGTGTTGATGATTGATTTTTGGGGTTGAAAATAGCACGCAGGACAGATGGGAGGGGATTAGGTCATCAAGCTGCTTAGGTTCAACATTGAAGATGCCAAAACAGTTTCCACACCATCCGAAAAACAATCCAGTACAATGAATAGAAGTGCTTTTGGAGGAGTTTTTCCTTTTCGAAAAGCTGTGAGAAGCATTTGCATGACACGGCATTTTTTTGCTGTTATCTGTCTAAGCAGACATTTGGAGCAGGCGAGTGATACCGACATGGGTGCAGTCAAGCATATTTTCAAATATATAAGTGGTACCATAGATCTCGGTATCAGCGATGCTGATTATGCTGGCTATGTAGAGAAGAGCAAATCGACAAACGGCATGGTTGTGATGCCATGTGGAGGAGTTGTATCTTGATAGTCAAAATTGTGAGTGAGGGATTTGTTTTGATAGCAAAAATCTTTGCAAGAGCTAATTTTGGATCAAGAGGCGGTATCTACATTATATTATTAATCACAGTGCAATCCAATTAATCAAAAATTCTCAATTTCGTAAACGCATAAAACATATCGACGTGCGATATAATTTTATAAGAGAAATTTACGAAAATAATTTGTTTAGGCTAGAGTATATATTTTCTGAAGAGCAAACTGCAGATATGCATGTGGGGCATGGGTAATCATTATCATTAAGTTGAGTACCACGATTTAGTAAACAAAACTACTAACCTAATTTACGAGATACCCTTTCAGACAGCCGGCATAGCATTTTAATTAGATCGACACGATGAATAACTATACGCAGCGATCCAACAACATGATGATTGGCGACAGCAAAACGACACCCTCACAGCAAGCAATAAGTAAGCACCACAGTAGAACTCATGGTAAGAAGTGTTTATACCAGAGCGATGATCAGTGACCCAATTTCAAATCGTTTAAATGGATTGGCACATGGAAGAGAAGAGATAAACATTTTATTGATCGGCGGAGCCATTTGACTGGGATTGTTGCTGAGCTGGGCAGCCAGGTATGGGCGTTGTATAGCCTACTAAGGAGGGTGGCGGTGTGGACTAGATGTAACAACACAAGACTATAAAAGGGAAGTATCTTGGTATCCAGAGTGAGAAGTCAGGTAGAAGTCATGGAGCAACGACGGCGGTCTATTGGGTTAAGACAAGTGCCGTAGTGTGTATTTTAAATTAATAAAGATTATATTGTACTCTTAGTAAAAATTGTCGAGTTTTCTCTATTACGTTAACAACGTTGGTCATTGGATCCTACATGCATACTTACAAAATCTTAATTTAAAGAAAAATTGCATGAGATTAAACAATCATTCAAAGTTATTTGTACATAATAATCATGGACCTATTGCTTATTTTTGAATTGTCATTCTTCAAACATTTAATGCCGTATCTTACGAATACCGCACCCGATATTGATTCCAAAGGCTGAAATCGTGGTTGGCTTGTCCGCATAGACCAACGACTTCAAAAAGTGCGTTAAATCACACGTTCTTGGAGGCCACATGTATGACCACACGAACACTTCCTTCAGTAATGCGATGGTTTTGCCAGCGGTGTGTCATATACCACCATCCCGTTCAAACAAACTATACTTCAAACCATGTTCATGCAGTTTTGGAAACAAAAAATCGTTGATCATGGCTCTGTATCTAGCGGCATTGACGGTGATATTTTGAAAAAGTACGGCATTTTTCGAGGTGATTGATAGCTGGTGGATGACTTTTAGATCTACTACTGGAAGCCAATGAAACGGAAGCCAGCCTCATTATTGAACGAAATTTGATGGTAAAAATGTGGATGGATTTGCAATTTTTCACGCCAATCAATTCAACAATTCTTGCAGCAATTGAGTCTTGTAACCGTATAAATCAAGATCCTAAATCTTCCACAAAGTCGATGTACACAGGGCAAATTCTTGCGCACGATAACGAATCGATGAATTACAATCTTTCTCAACATTGGCTTCAAAGCTGTGACATTTTTTTTATCTGTGCGGACTGTGCGCATTTTTGCCTTCAGTGGCTGGCTTACTTGATCAACTGTGTTCACCGCAAAATTGGAGTAATACCCTATAAAACTTTTTTTAGTGAACACTGATTTTGGAAATGAATTTGTAAACGCCTATTTGACAAAGGCACCATTTGAGGCCACGTAAAATTTGAGAATTTTGTCTGCATTTTACTCTTTTGAAGAGTTTCTAGTTGAGTTCTGGGGATTTCATAACGTATGCTGGCCTTAAGTTGTTTGAGTGACTATGATTCGGTCAAGTGATCAGAAATCACAAATTGTTCAAATCAATCAATGAGGGCACATCGTTTCGATAAACCGATTGTTTCACGAACAGTATGACATGTTGCGCCAACCTGTCGAAACTACAATAGTAACTCTTCATACCGTAGCTCTTTCAGAGCACACACAACACCAGACCGTAACTTTAGACGAACGAAAAGGCGCCTCAACAATTAATTCCAAGTTTTGAGTGTTCCAATACCGAACAGTTGAGCTTCATCAGTCTTGGTCATACGGTCCCAAAAATCAGGTACGACAGTAAGGACATGTTACGTATTTCGGGCGTATTGAAAACAACGCTGCTTATCAAGTGACAATAGTTTTTGGGCCAATTGCACCTTGTATGGGCAGTTGTGCAAAACGGATATCCCATAGTGAAAGCACTATGGAAAAATATTTACATCAAACGAATACAATCGCAAGAGGCTGCTAACGCTTCTCCCAATCAAGTTTCCCTTAATCCCCCTAGAAACACTACATTGTTAGATCTAAAGAACGTTTTCGAAAGTAAACATCAACAAGAGTGCTGGACCGGCAGGAATTGATTTAGTAAGGACATGGCTGAATAAAAGCATGTCTGACGAATGAAATCTCAGCATCATTTGCTCGATGTTGAACATCGAATAGTCTTTAAACCGACATCACATTCAAGATATTAACTATGAGCGAACCACATAAATCGCTGAACACCTTTGCCGATAAGGAATTTATTCAGACAACACGAACCACGTAGCTGTCAGCAGCATATGTCCAGTCTTGCTATTACAAGCAAGAGGTAATGAAGATAATGCAAATAAACTTGAGCCACTATAGATTGGCCAGGATATCCTTGTATAAACCTCATAGGATGAACGGACGGACGTTATAATGATCAACGAGCCATATTAATCTGGAGCTGTGATATGGCAAAACAGGCAGCAAACAAACAGAGGGCTACGTAGGTCACAAAATAAGTGAGATTCATTTTTACAGCTGCTATGTAAGACCCTGGTTAACGGCAAGTAAATATTAACTGATGCTGGACAATCTGACAGTAGATGCGCCCACATATCCCCAATAGTTATAGGAGGCGACTTTTATGCATAGGCCACAGAGCGGGGGTAGCAGACTCACTAACATCAGAAAACAGACCCAATAGGAAACTTTCGCTCGCTAAACTTTCGCTCCCCATGTGTCGTTAATGTGCGTAGGACTAACACTTACCGGCAGTAGGCAATTCTTTCAAAGAGATATTCAGCGGTGGTCCCACAATAATCAGAAGAGCGGAAACATAAGGGAACTAACTAAGAGTAGCAGAGTTTTGAGGAATCCTTGTTTAACTTAACTAAAAAATGAGTAGTTATCCTTTTTCCCGATAGATCGCAGATTCAAGCCTACACTTGTTTCCTTTGTGCGCCGAAGAAATAATGTCATTCATATGGTAATTTACGCACTTATCTCCATTATCTCCGTGCGCTTTGACTGCTTCATATATCAAAGCAGCGGGCAATGCATCAATGCCTAGAAGAACAAATAACAGGAAGGTCTCACCCTGTTACTGGGTGGGATGATGAAATACAGACACTTCGGAGCAAAATTTTTACAGGCTCGATTCAAAGTGCAGCGTTCAAGAAGGAGACTAGACTTCCAACAACAGGTGGGTACTCTTAGACTGGCGAGAGGTATGGTAACTAGAGCCATCAAGAAAGTATAATCACATACTTCAAAAGTCTCTGTGAAGAAGGCGACATTATCCATTGGGTTCAGCATATAAGATGGTGATGGCGCACTTGAAAAGCTAACATGTCTGAGATGCTGGAATCAATAGGAGAGCAAAATTTTCGGCAAATACCAGCCACTACATACATATGTGCAACATCATAACTGAAATCAGTCCGGTGGAAATACCACTAGTTACCCTGGAGGCAACATCAAAGCCTCTGGACGTTACGGCATCCCAAATAAAGGAATAAAGGTGGCTGCCAACAAAGATCGGTCTCATAGAAACAATACAAAGCAGAAGGAACATTTCCCGTAACATGAAAAACACAGCACTTGGTTCTGCTACCAAAAGAAAAGAAGCCCCCTGGTGAGTCATCTTTTACTATCGCCCAGTATGTTTCTTGGATATCTACCAGCAGTAGCAGAAGAG
>CASBSA010000271.1:0-61014 GCA_949129095.1 Volucella bombylans | reverse complement strand
ATGCTTGTATTTGGATGTCCCGTGTGGTTCAACGTGAGAGCAAGTTTATTGGAAAAGATTCGGGTGTTTGAGAGGGCTTGTCTTAGGACTTGTCTTCGCCTATACAGAACACCAGAGTCCCAGTACATAAAATTCTATCCTAATGAGGTCTTATACAATAGGGCGTTCAGTTTTCAGTTTTAAAGCATTTTATTTTCTTAACACTAACTCTTACATTCTAACAAAAAATGCTTAAATGCTAGCTTACAATTACTTAATAATCTTATACTAACTTACTGGCCCCACACAGGCACTCTAAGCTACTGTAAATTCTTATATCTATGTCTTTCGACTTTATGTACATTTTCTTTACTAATAATTATTTACTATACTTAAAGCTAAGAAAAAATATTGTTAACAAAAACTTAGCGTATGGACAAATT
Source organism: Volucella bombylans (assembly GCA_949129095.1). Taxonomy (NCBI): domain Eukaryota; kingdom Metazoa; phylum Arthropoda; class Insecta; order Diptera; family Syrphidae; genus Volucella; species Volucella bombylans. The sequence continues at coordinate 60,592 of CASBSA010000271.1, read as the reverse complement.
TTTTATTTTTTATAAAAACTTAATATCTAACTTAAAATAAACCTTAGCCTACCTAACCTAGATACATAATACACACATAAACACACATAGACATTATACACAATCATATACATATATCAGTATACACCTTTGTATACACTGATATATGTATATGTTTCTTAAATGCTAACCTAAACCTATGTAAGCTGGCCATCGCTATTTACTGAGCAAATAGATTGGTCAGCTCTGCCTCATTAGTGAGGCTGGTCCGTAAATGACGGAAACGACGACGAAACATCTTCTCCATCATTCAACCACCAGAAATGCTGGTGCTGCCGAACGACATCCCTCTTATCGCGATTCCCCACCGCCCTACTGAACCTGAGGCGATCCACACTGCCGTGTGCGACGTCTCTGTTGTAGTTGAGTCGCCTGTCCCCAGCTGTCCGAGCGACATGGAAGATTAACGGAACCGCTGATATATCCTGGATCAACCCTTTCTGATCTAGGTAGAGGAATGCTTCCGGTGGAACGAAGCCGTCAGAGCGCACACTCTCGTGGTAAAGGTAATTGGGGTAGTAAGCCCCAGATATTAGGTTATTCGTCGAGGTCATTGCTCTTGCAATGTGCCTTCGAGTCAGCTTAATTACGAAGTTGTCCACTCGTATTAGGTTCGCCCTGTTGTAAAGGACCTCATTAGGATAAAATTTCTTGTACTCCGACTCTGGTGTTCTGTACAAGCGAAGACAAGCCCTAAGGCAAGCCCTCTCAAACACCCGAATCTTTTCCATTAAGCTTGCTCGTACATTGAACCACACGGGACAACCAAATACCAGCATGGGCCTGATAAGGGCCATGTAGCAGATTACCTTTACCCTCGCATCGAGTTGGCTGCTATAAAACAGTCTCTTTGTAAGGGCAAAAGCACCTCTAGCTCTGGCCAGAGCAGCATCTACATTTTTGCCAAAATACAGAAACTGATCTAGCCAGATCCCAAGGTATCTGACTACATTTCGACAGGCAAGAGGCTGTCCGTGCTGTCCAATGATTGAGAACTTTCGCCAATTTTTTCTGGTATCCCTAGAGGCTCCAGACAACGGCGTCCTAAAGAGAATGGTTTCCGACTTCTGAAAGTTGATTTTCAACTTCCAGTCATCGCAAAATCGTCTAATCTTATCGAAGTCACGCTGCAAGAGAGTATTAATGACCTCGATTTTTGGACCTGTTCTGTACCCTACCAAATCGTCTGCGTACGCAATAGTATGGGAAAGTGAACCTATCAAGTCGCTTGTAAAAATATTGAAAAGGATCGGCGAATTGACCGCGCCCTGCTGAAGACCATTTTTAATTTGAAATATTCCAACAGAAGTCACATCACCATTTTTCACGATGAACTGTCTGTTGGTTAGCATATTATAAAGAATGTACAAGAGTGGTTTTCTGATCCCCAGCCTAGTCAGCTTATAGAAAAGACCCTCTAACCATACGGTGTCGAAAGCCTTCTCCAAGTCAACAAGGCAGGCACCAGTGCATTGTTTTTTGCTTTTATTCCATTGGATATCGGACACCAGTTTAGACGCGGCATGTGAAATATCATGTCCCGCCTTAAAACCGAATTGATTATCCGGAACTATATGTTTGTCCTCAACCCACCTAGACAGAGCTCTATTAATTACTTTTTCAAAAACCTTACTGATATTCGGCAGGAGACTTATCGACCGGAGATTCGCCGGATTGGATATATCCTTCCCCTTTTTGGGGATAGGTTGAACCACCGCCGTTTTCCAATGCGCTGGATAATGTGCATTATTCATTGCATTATTAAACAGGGTGGTGTAAATGTCCACCGCTTCTAGAGGAAGATGTCGAAGCACGATGTTCGGAATACCATCGGTCCCCACTGATTTCTTAACCCTGATTGTATCGAAGATCTCATGGAGTTCCTCCTTCGAAATGAATGGGGGTAGGTCACCCTCTCTGGCTATGACATTATTTGCCATATTTTCGTCGCTAAACCGGGTGAAACCAGAGCCCTCGGATCGCCAGTTCCCCATTTCACTTCGAATGCAGAAGTCGTGCACCAAGACGCGACTGTCCAGGTCGTAATTAGGGCCAATGTTATCAATGGCCTTGTATACTTCCTGGAAAGTCGCCCCTATGGCCTCAACCTTCTCCTGTGGATCCTCGATCACAAAGAAGTCCTCATCATCAGCGGCCTCATTTGGATCAATACCTGCTATTGTCAGTAACCGTTCGTTGTCTGTTGTCCGGGCTATTTTAAGACACTGAAGGTCGTTTTGATTTCTTCTACGAAATAGTTTATTTATTTGCGGAAACATATTCGGGTTGCTGGTGTTTATAGCCCGAACCTTGTTGTTCCAATACAAACTTACAGAAATTCTGTAATTCTCTTTTATTAGCGTTTGAATATTTTTAATCGACGACTTCAGTGTCCTAATCTCCGGGTCTTGTCGGTCAGTTAACTGTCTGTACAAGTTTTTGAGTCTTGTCAGAAGTCTACTTTTCTGTCGGTGCAGTGCGTCAATAGTAGGATTGCGGAACAGGTCTTCGTTAGTCGTACGTCGATACCGCGGTATTGTAGTGTCCATAGTTTGTTTAATTGTCTCGTCCATTTGTTTTAGGTAATGGTCGATCTCCTCGTTTGACAAATTCCTATTGGACGGTGGGTGGAGCGTGTTCGAGGAGAGCGCTCTAGTCAAGGTTGCGGAGAAGCGTGTCCATCGAGTCTTACTGTAGTTGTAAGTATGTCTTTGGACAAACTCTTCCAATTCCGCAATTTCGTTGGGAACTGTAATTTCGGTGCTAAAACCGCAATGGTCGCTGTCATACACGAATGTGCGCAGACAGTTTAGCGTTTGTAAATTCGTACCTGTCAGTCGTATACGTTCGTCATACAGCAGTAGATCCAAATAAGACCCGCCTCTGGGAAACGACGGGTTATCCGTCGCTTTAAGACCGAGTCTGTACATGACATCGTGCTGACCCCACCAATCGAGCAGTAGGTTCCCTCTAGTATTTGGCAAATTATTTCCCCAATCTCTATGTCTAGCGTTGAAATCCCCGCCGATTATAAAATAATTCTCCCCCGATTCCAGCCTCAGAAGTCGAAAAAGCGTGTCGAGCTCTGTAATGAATAGGGTGGATTGTGAAGTATCAGGTGCATAAACAGAGGCCAAGTACAGCCGCTTTCCACTGCGGAGCGGGATGTAAACGACGACTGCCTCCAACACCCGGAACCTGCGCAGCACACCCTTGTACACTCTGTGAAATTTTATACCTTCTTTAATGAAGATCGCGACACCACCTCCACGTTTGGATCTGGGCCGATTTCTTCTTCTAACAATATAATTATTGTACTCCAGTTTGTGATTATCGGTTAGCTTGGTTTCGCTAGCGAAAAGCACATCAGGAGTTTGGTCTTGTAGCAATTTAAACATCGCGGCTCTTCGTTCGATCCTAATCAGTGAATTAACATTCACCGCAAGGACCTTCAAAGTTTGCTCCACCATGTGCGTACCCATTACGGCATGTGTTGCGTTAGGCCCGGCAGCAACGCGTAGATCTGGTCCACCCGCTTGGCCTGTTCTTGAACCTGCTTTTGCAGCTGAGCCATCTGCCCTTGGATTGCGAGCAAGATGGCTAGCATGTTGGGTGCAGCTTCCGTTGTTCTCGGCATCGGGGCCGGAGAAGCAACAGTCGCTTGCTGTACCGTAGCCCCCCTACCTGACGCCATTTGGGCGTAGGAAATTTGGGGCGTGACGGCTGGTGTTTGAAACTTCACAGGTGAACGTTTGACCTCCACCTTCTGCTGCCGAGCCAATTTTGCTTTTTTAATTTCGGTGAACTTAGGACAACCCCGATAGTTTGCGGTGTGTCCCACGTTCCCACATAATACGCACGAGAGCTGCGACCTATCGGATGCTCCGTCAACACCCAGAGCACACTCCTCGGAACTGTGGTTCTTTGCGCACTTCACGCATCGAGGCTGCATTTGGCAGTTCGACGCGGCGTGCCCGAACCTCTGGCAGCGAACGCATTGTATAACGCCTTCGCTCCTTTTTAATTTTTCCCAGTGAACCACCTGGTAGTCTAGGACATTGATACTCCTTAGACTATCCAGACGGCTTTCGGGACTGAGCTGCACCAGGAAGAACGGCAGACTCCGTTTCTCCCGCCTAGCTCTGGCTGTGGTAAATGGCTTTACCCCCACAAACTTGAGTCCTTCGCACTCCTTCTCTTTGAGCAGTGCTAGGATCTCCTCAGGATCAGAAGACGGTTCCAACCCCTTCAGTAGCATCGATTGCCGCTTTTCACACTTCAGTGTGAATGAGAAGTGCTCCGTCGTTGTTTCCTTCAGGAGCTCTTTCACTTTCGCATAGCCTTCCACTGTATTACAGTGGATGGCATGACGATCGTTCCCCAATCTCTTAATGTTAAAATTGTTACCAATGACCAACTTACACAGGTCCTTGGTTGCACTCACCTCTAATTTATAGGTATTAATAGGAGGTACCTTCTCCTTCTTCTTCTGATGCTGCTGTTGTTGTTGTTGCTGCTGCTGCTGCTGCTGCTGCTGTTGTTGTTGTTGTTGGTGCTGCTGTTGCTTTTTTTTCTGCTGCTGTGGTTTCAGCTTTTGTTTTTGCAGCTGTTGCTGTGTCTGCTGCTGCTGCTGTTTTTTTTGCTGCAGTTGTTGTTTATGCTGCTGCTGGATTTGTTTTTGGGAGCTCGATACTTCCAATTGCTCCCTCTGCCTGCGTGCTATTTGCCGTTGCTTAATAGCAAGCATTTCCTTTTCCAGCCTTTGTATGCTGCTGGTGATGTTGTTTAATTGCTCATCCTCATCCTCCGATTCGGACGCCGCTAGAGAGGCAAAGTTGTTATTGCCCCCCTCGTAATTGACGTCATCAGCCGTTAAAGCGTCATTTATTCTCTTTTTTGTAAGAAGAGGAGGAGTTTTCAAACTCCTCCTCCTTTTAACGGCTTTCGCCACGGCACTGGCAACACTATATTTGCCTTTTTCCACTTCCGTTATGGGAAGAGCGGAGCGCTCTCCACCATCCATCACGTTATTTTGTTTTTGTGAACACTTTAATTTCTCTTCAAATTGTCTGTTTGATAAATTAAATAAGAAAAACCCGTTCGCACGGGCTGGGAAGCGAACCCACAACCCCGAGATTTGTCGCCCGGGTTTTTGCCACTTAGGCTACCGAACACTCGATAAATTATTGAGTAAAAGTATACTCCTTTTTTTTGCTTTTTTTTTTTTTGGTTTTTGTCTTTCACTCTGTGAAGCCGAACACGAAAAAGTCACACGTCTATCCTCTGTCGAGGTCTATGAACGACTGATACAATAGGGCGAACCTAATAAGAGTGGACAATTTCGTCATTAAGTTGACTCGAAGGCACATTGCAAGAGCAATGACCTCATCGAACAACCTGATCTCCGGGGCTTACTACCCTAATTATATGTATCACGAGAGAGTTCGCTATGACGGCTTTATTCCTCCAGAAGCGTTCCTCTATTTAGATAGCAAAGGTCTGATCCAGGACAGATTGGCGGTGCCCCTAATCTTCCACGTCGCTCGAACAGCTGCGGACAAGCGACTCAACTACGACAGAGACGTCGCACACGGCAGTGCGGAGCGTCTCCGGTTCAGTAGGGCGGTAGGGAGTCGCGACAGGAGGGATGTTGCTCAGCAGCACCAACAATTTTGGTGGCTTTTTGAAGGGGAGGATGCTTCGTCGTCGAACTCCTCCAGTAATAGTTAGCTTCATGTGAAGCAAGGTGGGCCAGCCTATTTTTTTTAGCCATGGCCGGCTTACATAGTTTTAGGTAGGTTTAAGTTAGATTTTAAGAAAAAAAAAATAAAAAATGAAAAAAAATATATATATACATACATATATTTATATATTACGTATATATATATTATGTGTGTATATATATGTATGTATGTATGCATTGGATGTAAGTAGGTTAAGTAGGTTAAGATTTATTTTTAGGTAGATTGTAGGCTTTTAGTTTTAAGTTTTATAAAAAATTAAAAAAAGTCCAGATACTAAGTTTTTTTGATTAAAATGTATTTTCTTAGTTGTAGTATTAATAAATGTAAAAATAAAATAAAATTAGACTGTAAGATTCGTCGAAAGACATAGTTTAAGAGTTAGGTTTAACTTAGAGTGCCCGCATGGGGCCAGTAAGTTAGAATAAGATTATTTATAAGTTATTTAAGCTAATTTTTAAGCATTTTTTTTGTCTAGCATTTAAGAGTAATTTAAGTATATAAATAAAAATGCATTTAAACTAACTAACTCTGGGCTTGCTGCGTCTGCTGTTGCTGCTGGTTTTGATTTTGGGAGTACTCTTGTGCTTTTCTCCTTCTTCTTACCATTTGTTTCTCTTTTATGGCTAGTACCCTTTGTTCTAGCATTTTGATACTGCTACTTAAAGATGCCACTTCTTCATCTTCATCTTCCGATTCGGAAGGCGCCAAAGACGCGAAGCTGTTATCACCGAGATAGTGACCTTCACCACCCTCTGAGACATACGAATAGTCGTCTGAATCTTGCCTAGAGCGTAAATTATCTGCCGCCGTTGTCGTTGTGCGTACCCCTTCCTGCGATCCACCAGGCAGTGGACGTTGAAAGGGAGGGGCGCTTTACCAAGTTAGCCTCCTCCTTCTCTTCATCTTCGATTCGGCTACTACTACTGGTTGGTTGGAAGTAGTTGCCAATTCATCGCCCGATTTTTCTGGTGGTTTCGCTCTTGGTCTAGCGGACCGCTCTCCAGATTCCATCGCGTGATGTTGTTTACCACTTTTTTATCTTTATTTATTTTTCAATTAACAATTAAAAAAAAGAAAAGAATGGAAGATATATTTTATTCGACTCGGAGTCGAACCCGTAACCCTTGGCTTGGTAACCGGGCACATTTTCATTTTCATTTTAAATGCATTTTTATTACCATGAATTCATTAATACTTATACGCTATACAAAAAAACGCTTAAAAATTAGCTTAATTATCTTAAAATTTTCTTATTCTAACTTACTGGCCCCATGCGGGCACTCTAAATTAAACATAGTACTTAATCTATGTCTTTCGACGTTTCTTACAGACTATTTTTATTTTTGTATTTACATTTATGAAAACTAAACTAAGAAAATAAAATTTAAGTAGAAAAACTTAGTATATGGACTTTTTGGTTATACTATAAAACTTAAAACTAAACTATAAACTACCTAAAACTAAATCTTAACTACTTAATCCCACTTAAACTATCTAATGCTATACCGTATTTTAGAGTGCTACCCACTTCTGTTCTAGTATACTTTTTTTTCTTTTTTTAGATGCAGCATGAATAACATCATGCCGCACCTTGAAACCAAATTGATTATCCGGAACTATATGTTTGTCCTCAACCCACTTAGTCAGGACTCTATTGATCACCTTCTCGAAATCCTTACTGATGTTTGGAAGGAGACTGATCGACCGGAGATTCGCCGGATTGGATGTGTCTTTATTCCTTTTGGGGATGGGGTGTACCACCGCTGTTTTCCAATACGCTGTATAATGTGCATTGTTCATTGCATTATTAAACAGGGTGGTATAAATGTCCACCGCTTCTAGTGGATATGTCGAAACCCAATGTTCGGTATTTCATCGGTTCCCACTGATTTCTTACTTCTAAGCGATTCGAAGATCGTTTGGAGCTCTGCCTTCGTAATGAACGGTGGTAGTACCATTCCATTGGTGATGACATTATTTGCCATATTCTCGTCACTGAACTGGGTGAAACCCGAGCTCTCGAATCGCCAATTCACAATTTCGAAGGTAGAAATTGTGCACAAGGACTCGATTCTCCAGGTCGTGGTTCGGGCCAATGATGTCATTCGCCTTATATACTTCCTGGAAAGTCGCTCCTATAGCCTCTACCTTCTCCTGCGGATCCTCGATCACAAAGAAGTTGTCATCATCAACAGCCTCATTTGGATCGATGCCTGCTGCTATAAGTATGTTCTCGTTGTCCGTCGTTCGGGCGATTTTAAGACACAAAAGGTCGTTGTGATCTTTCCTCCGAAATATTTTATTTATTTGCGGGAACATATTCGGGTTGCTGGTGTTTACAGCCCGAATTTTGTTGTTCCAATACAAACTTACAGATGCTCTGTAATTTTCTTTTATTAATACTTGGAGGTTTTTGATCGACGACTTTAGCGTCATAATCTACGGGTTATGTCTGTCAGTAAACTGTCTGTACAAGGTTTTTAGCCTTGACAGCAGTCTACTTTTATGTCGGTGCAGTGCGTCAATGGTTGCGTTGTGGAATAAGTCTTCGTTGTCAATGTATTGATACCGAGGTATCGTTTTGTCCATTGATCGTTTAATTGTCTCGTCCATTAGTTTTAGATACCTGTCAATCTCCTCGTTTGACAGATTTCTATTGGACGGTGGGTAGAGCGAATTCGAGGAGAGTGCTCTCGTCATTGTTCTGGAGAAGTGTGTCCAACGCACCCTACTATAGTTGTAGGCATGCCTTTGAACAAACTCGTCCAATTCCGCAGCTTCGTTCGGAACGCTTATTTCGGTACAGAGTCCGCAATGGTCACTGTCATACACAAAAGTGCGTATACAGTTTATGGTTTGTTGGTTTGTGCATGTCAGGTGTACTCGTGTGTCGAACAGCAGGAGATCCAAATAGGACCCGTGTCTAGGAAACGACGGACTATCCGTCGCCTTAAGGCCGAGTCGATACATTATACTGTGCTGACCCCACCAATTGAATAGTAGGTTCCCTCTAGTATTTGCAGTATTATTTCCCCAATCACTATGTTTGGCGTTGAAATCTCCGCCGATAATAAAGTAGTTCTCCTCCAATTCCAGTCTTAGGAATCGAAAAAGTGTCTCGAGCTCTGAGATGAATAAAGTGGATTGAGTAGCCTTAGGTGCATAAACAGACGCCATGTATAACCGCTTTCCACTATGGAGAGGGATATACACGATGCATGCTTCCAGCACCTGGAACCTACGTACTACACGACTGTATACTTTTTTAAAACGTATACCTTTTCGTACGAAAATCGCAACGCCTCCTCCCTGAATGGAGTTAGGTCGGTTTCTCCGTACTATTTTATATCTTTTGTGCCTCATTGTGTGCCTTTTGGTGAGCTTAGTTTCGCTAACCAAGAGCACATCAGGGGCTTGGTCTTTAAGCAACTTAAACAGTGCGGCTCTTCGTTCGAGCCTAATTTTTCAGTTTTAAATGCATTTTATTTTCTTAATACTAATTCTTACATTCTAACAAAAAAATGCTTAAATGCTAGCTTACAATTACTTAACAATCTTATGCTAACTTACTGGCCCCACACAGGCGCTCTAAGTTACTCTAAATTCTTATAACTATGTCTTTCGACTTCATTTACATTTTACTTAGAACTATTTATTTTGAATACTTAAGGCTAAGAAAAAATATTTGTTAAGAAAAACTTAGCATATGGACATCATTTTTTATTTTTTATAAAAACTTATTATCTAACTTAAAATAAACCTTAGCCTACCTAACCTAAATGCACAATACACACATAAACACACATAGCCATTATACACAATCATATACATATATCAGTATACACCTTTGTATACACTGATATATGTATATGTTTCTTAAATGCTAACCTAAACCTATGCTAGCTGGCCATCGCTATTCACAGAGAAAACGGATTGGTCAGCTCTGCCTCATTAGTGAGGCTGGTCCGTAATTGACGGAAACGACGACGAAACATCTTCCCCATCATTCAACCACCAGAAATGCTGGTGCTGCCGAACGACATCCCTCTTATCGCGATTCCCCACCGCCTTACTGAACCTGAGGCGATCCACACTGCCGTGTGCGACGTCTCTGTTGTAGTTGAGTCGCCTGTCCCCAGCTGTCCGAGCGACATGGAAGATTAACGGCACCGCTGATCTATCCTGGATCAACCCTTTCTGATCTAGGTAGAGGAATGCTTCCGGTGGAACGAAGCCGTCAGAGCGCACACTCTCGTGGTAAAGGTAATTGGGGTAGTAAGCCCCAGATATCAGGTTATTCGTCGAGAAAATTGCTCTTGCAATGTGCCTTCGAGTCAGCTTAATTACGAAGTTGTCCACTCGTATTAGGTTCGCCCTATTGTAAAGGACCTCATTGGGATAAAATTTTTTGTACTCCGACTCTGGTGTTCTGTACAAGCGAAGGCAAGCCCTCTCAAACACCCGAATCTTTTCCATTAAGCTTGCTCGTACATTGAACCACACGGGACACCCAAATACCAGCATGGGCCTGATAAGGGCCATGTAGCAGATTACCTTTACCCTCGCATCGAGTTGGCTGCTATAAAACAGTCTCTTTGTAAGGGCAAAAGCGCCTTTAGCTCTGGCCAGAGCAGCATCTACATTTTTGCCAAAATACAGAAACTGATCTAGCCAGATTCCAAGGTATCTGACTACATTTCGACAGGCAAGAGGTTGACCGTATTGTCCAATAATCGAGAACTTACGCCAATTTTTTCTGGCATCCCTAGAGGCTCCAGACAACGGCGTCCTAAGTTGATTCTCAACTTCCAGTCATCGCAAAATCGTCTTATCTTATCGAAGTCACGCTGCAAGAGAGTATTAATGACCTCGATTTTTGGACCTGTTCTGTACGCTACCAAATCGTCTGCGTACGCAATAGTATGGGGAAGTGAACCTATCAAGTCGCTTGTATAAATATTGAATAGGATCGGCGAATTGACCGCGCCTTGCTGAAGACCATTTTTAATTTGAAATATTCCAACAGAAGTCACATCACCATTCTTCAGGATGAACTGTCTGTTGGTTAGCATATTATAAAGAATGTACAAGAGTGGTTTACTGATCCCCAGCCTAGTCAGCTTATAGAAAAGACCCTCTAACCATACGGTGTCGAAAGCCTTCTCCAAGTCAACAAGGCAGGCACCAGTGCATTGTTTTTTGCTTTTATTCCATTGGATATCGGACACCAGTTTAGACGCGGCATGTGAAATATCATGTCCCGCCTTAAAACCGAATTGATTATCCGGAACTATATGTTTGTCCTCAACCCACCTAGACAGAGCTCTATTGATTACTTTCTCAAAAACCTTACTGATATTCGGAAGGAGACTTATCGACCGGAGATTCGCCGGATTGGATATATCCTTTCCCTTTTTGGGGATAGGTTGAACCACCGCCGTTTTCTAATGCGCTGGATAATGTGCATTATTCATTGCATTATTAAACAGGGTGGTGTAAATGTCCACCGCTTCTAGAGGAAGATGTCGAAGCACGATGTTCGGAATACCATCGGTCCCCACTGATTTCTTAGCCCTGATTGTGTCGAAGATCTCATGGAGTTCTTCCCTCGAAATGAGTGGGGGTAGGTCACCCTCTCTGGCAATGACATTATTGGCCATATTTTCGTCGCTAAACCGGGTGAAACCAGAGCCCTCGGATCGCCAGTTCCCCATTTCATTTCGAATGCAGAAGTCGTGCACCAAGACGCGACTGTCCAGGTCGCAATTAGGGCCAATGGTATCAGTGGCCTTGTATACATCCTGGAAAGTCGCCCCTATAGCCTCAACTTTCTCCTGTGGATCCTCGATCACAAAAAAGTCGTCATCATCAGCGGCCTCATTTGGATCAATACCTGCTATTGTCAGTAACCGTTCGTTGTCTGTCGTCCGGGCTATTTTAAGACACTGGAGGTCGTTTTGATTTTTTCTCCGAAATAGTTTATTTATTTGCGGAAACATATTCGGGTTGCTGGTGTTTACAGCCCGAACCTTGTTGTTCCAATATAAACTTACAGAAATTCTGTAATTCTCTTTTATTAGCGTTTTAATATTTTTAATCGACGACTTCAGTGTCCTAATCTCCGGGTCTCGTCGGTCAGTTAACTGTCTGTACAAGTTTTTGAGTCTTGTCAGAAGTCTACTTTTCTGTCGGTGCAGTGCGTCAATAGTAGGATTGCGGAAGAGGTCTTCGTTAGTCGTGCGTCGATACCGCGGTATTGTAGTGTCCATAGTTTGTTTAATTGTCTCGTCCATTTGTTTCAGGTAGTTGTCGATCTCCTCGTTTGACAAATTCCTATTGGACGGTGGGTGGAGCGTGTTCGAGGAGAGCGCTCTTGTCAAGGTTGCGGAGAAGCGTGTCCATCGAGTCTTACTGTAGTTGTAAGTATATCTTTGGATAAACTCCTCCAATTCCGCAATTTCGTTGGGAACCGTAATTTCGGTGCTAAAACCGCAATGGTCGCTGTCATACACGAATGTGCGCAGACAGTTTAGCGTTTGTAAATTCGTACCTGTCAGTCGTATACGTTCGTCGTACAGCAGTAGATCCAAATAAGACCCGCCTCTGGGAAACGACGGGTTATCCGTCGCTTTAAGACCGAGTCTGTACATGACATCGTGCTGACCCCACCAATCGAGTAGTAGGTTCCCCCTAGTATTTGGCAAATTATTTCCCCAATCTCTGTGTCTAGCGTTGAAATCCCCGCCGATTATAAAATAATTCTCCCCCGATTCCAGCCTCAGAAGTCGAAAAAGCGTGTCGAGCTCTGTAATGAATAGGGTGGATTGTGAAGCCTCAGGTGCATAAACAGAGGCCAAGTACAGCCGCTTTCCACTGCGGAGCGGGATGTAAACGACGACTGCCTCCAACACCCGGAACCTGCGCAACACGCCCTTGTACACTCTGTGAAATTTTATACCCTCTTTAATGAAGATCGCGACACCGCCTCCACGTTTGGATCTGGGCCGGTTTCTTCTTCTAACAATATAATTATTGTACTCCAGTTTGTGCTTATCGGTTAGCTTGGTTTCGCTAGCGAAAAGCACATCAGGAGTTTGGTCTTGTAGCAATTTAAACATCGCGGCTCTTCGTTCGATCCTAATCAATGAATTCACATTCACCGCAAGGACCTTCAAAGTTTGCTCCACCATGTGCGTACCCATTACGGCATGTGTTGCGTTAGGCCCGGCAGCAACGCGTAGATCTGGTCCACCCGCTTGGCCTGTTCTTGAACCTGCTTTTGCAGCTGAGCCATCTTCCCTTGGATTGCGAGCAAGATGGCTAGCATGTTGGGTGCAGCTTCCGTTGTTCTCGGCATCGGAGCCGGAGAAGCAACAGTCGCTTGCTGTACCGTAGCCCCCCTACCTGACGCCATTTGGGCGTAGGAAATTTGGGGCGTGACGGCTGGTGTTTGAAACCTCACAGGTGAACGTTTGACCTCCACCTTCTGCTGCCGAGCCAATTTTGCTTTTTTAATTTCGGTGAACTTAGGACAACCCCGATAGTTTGCGGTGTGTCCTACGTTCCCACATAATACGCACGAGAGCTGCGACCTATCGGATGCTCCGTCAACACCCAGAGCACACTCCTCGGAACTGTGGTTCTTTGCGCACTTCACGCATCGAGGCTGCATTTGGCAGTTCGACGCGGCGTGCCCGAACCTCTGGCAGCGAACGCATTGTATAACGCCTTCGCTCCTTTTTAGTTTTTCCCAGTGAACCACCTGGTAGTCTAGGACATTGATACTCCTTAGACTATCCAGACGGCTTTCGGGACTGAGTTGCACCAGGAAGAACGGCAGACTCCGTTTCTCCCGCCTGGCTCTAGCTGTGGTAAACGGCTTTACCCCCACAAACTTGAGTCCTTCGCACTCCTTCTCTTTGAGCAGTGCCAAGATCCCCTCAGGATCAGAAGACGGTTCCAACCCCTTTAGCAGCATCGATTGCCGCTTTTCACATTTTGGTGTAAATGAATAGTGCTCCGTCGTCGTTTCCTTTAGGAGCTCTTTCACTTTCGCGTAGCCCTCCACTGTATTACAGTGGATGGCATGGCGATCGTTCCCCAATCGCTTAATATTAAAATTGTTACCAATGACCAACTTACATAGGTCCTTGGTTTCATTTACCTCTAGTTTATAGGTGTTTATAGGAGGCACCTTCTCCTTCTTCTTCTGCTGCTGCTGTTGTTGTTGCTGCTGCTGCTGTTGTTGTTGTTGTTGTTGTTGTTGTTGTTGTTGTTGTTGTTGTTGCTGCTGCTGCTGCTGTTTTTGTGGTTGCTGTTGTTTTTGTTGATGCCGTTGTTGTGGCTGCTCTTGTTGTTGTTGCTGGTGTTTTTTCCGCTTTTGTTGGTGTTGTTGTTGGCTCTGCTTTGGAGCAAGTAGCGTCTGCTGTTGTTGCTGGGATAATTCTTCCTCTTCTCTCTTCCTTCTGACCATTTGCCGTTCTTTCATGGCCAGTATCCTTTGTTGCAGCATTTTGATGCTGCTAGTTATGGCCATCATTTCCTCCTCTTCATCTTCCGTTTCGCTCTGTGCCAATGTAGCGAAACTGTTCCCTTCCCTCACTCCACCAAGCAGTTTTACAGTGGAAGTTGGTTGGGCGGGACGTTGAACTATGTTGGAGGATGGCCTAAGCTTCCTCCTTCTCTTTGCCGTGGGTGTTTGGCTTGACCCGCTTGAAGCCTCGCCTGATAGTAATTCAGCAGGTCCCGCTATTGGAATAGCGGACCGCTCTCCACAATCCATTGCGGGACTTTTTTTTGCTTTTCTTATTATTTTTATTTTTTTTTGTAAACTTCTCTTTAATAAAAATTTGAAATAAAAATTGTTGTCTGACGATGGGAATCGAACCCAGGCCTCGGGATGGTTACACTAGGTATTATATCGTCCACGTCTTTACTACCTGGGCTACCGAACACTTGAAATTTTAGTGGCTAAAAGTATGCTACTTATTTTTCTGCCTTTTTAAGCCGAAACACAAAACACTTCTGCTCTCCGTGGAGGTGTATGAACGACTGAGTTCGTTCGAGCCTAATCAGTGAATTAACATTCACTGCAAGAACCTGCAGGGTTTGCTCCGCCATGTACGTACCGATTACGACTGGAGGTGCGTTAGGCCCGGCAGCAGCGCGTATATTTGATCTAACCGTTTAGCCTGTTCCTGTATTTGACGCTGAAGCTGAGCCATCTGCCCCTGAATAGAGAACAAGATAGCCAGCATGTCAGGTACAGGTTCTGGTGCTCTAGGCGCTGGGGCCTGAGAAGCTACCTTTGGTTGTTGTACCGTATTTCCCCTACCTGCCGCCATTTGGGTGTAGGTAACGTGGGGAGTAACGGCTGGTGTTTGTGTCTGCACGAGTGGACGTTTAATTTCCACTTTCTGCTGCCGAGCCAGATTTACTCTTTTGATGTATTGGAATTTGGGACAACCCCGATAATTTGCGGTGTGTCCCGTGTTCCTACATAACGCGCAAGAGAGTTGGCTTTTTTCTGACTCTCCGTCCTTGCCTAGAACGCATTCTTCGGACTTGTGGTTCTTTCCGCACTTCACGCATCGAGGCTGCATTTCGCAGTTCGACGCGGCGTGCCCGAACCTTTGGCAACGAACACATTGTAAAATGTTTTCGCTCCTCTTTAATTTTTCCCAGTGTACAACCTGGTAGTCTAGGACTTTGATGCTCCTTAGACCATCCAGTTTGCTGTTGGGACTCAGCTGAACCAGGAAGAACGGTAGTTTCCGCTTCTCCCTTTTGGCTCTAGCCGTGACGAATGGCTTAACCCCTACGAATTTGAGCTCTTAGCACTCCTTCTCTTTCAGCAGTGCAAGGAGCTCCTCCGGATCAGTCGACGGTTCTAATCCTCTCAGCAGCATTGTCTGCAGCTTTTCACCTTTCGGTGTGAAGGAGAAGAACTCCGTCGTCGAATCCCTTAACAGGTTTTTAATTTTATGATAGCGCTCCACTGTATTGCAATGGATCGCGTGCCTATCTAAACTAAGTCTTTTAACAAAATAGTTATTGCCTATGGCCGGCTTACATAGTTCTATGGTTTCCTTTAGTTCCATCTTATATGTGTTTATAGGTGGAACTCGTTGTTTTGTAGTGTTTTGTTGTTTCTGCTGCGGCTGTTGTTGTTGTTGCTGCTGCTGTTGTTGTTGTTGCTGCTTCTGTTGTTGTTTTTGTTGCTACTGCCGCTGTTGTTGTTTCTGTTGTCGTTGTTGCTGTTGCGATTGTTGTGGCTGCTTTTGTTGTTGTGGCTGGAGTTGCTTTTGTTTTTGTAAGTGTTGTTGTTGCACTAATGTTTTTGTGTTCGTTTTCATTGTTTTTAGTTTTAGTTTTAAACGCATTTTATTTTCTAATCAATAACTCTTACATACTAACAAAAAATGCTTAAATGCTAGCTTAAAATTACTTAACAACCTTATACTAACTTACTGGCCCCACACAGGCACTCTAAGCTACTCTAAATTCTTATACTATGTCTTTCGACTTTATTTACGTTTTCTTTATGGGTATTTATTTACTATACTTAAAGCTAAGAAAAAATATTGTTAACAAAAACTTAGCGTATGGACGTAATTTTTTATTTTTTATAAAAATTTAATATCTAACTTAAAATAAACCTTAGCCTACCTAACCTAAATGCACAATACACACATACACACACATAGACATTATATACAATTATATACATATATTAGTATATACCTTTGTATACACTAATATATGTATATATTTCTTAAATGCTAACCTAAACCTACGTAAGCTGGCCATCGCTATTTACAAGAGAAAACAGATTGGTCAGCTCTGCCTCATTAGTAAGGCTGGTCCGTAATTGACGGAAACGACGACGAAGCATCTTCTCCATCATTCAACCACCAGAAATGGTGGTGCTGCCGAACGACATCCCTCTTATCGCGATCCCCCACCGCCCTACTGAACCTGAGGCGATCCACACTGCCATGTGCGACGTCTCTGTTGTAGTTGAGTCGCCTGTCCCCAGCTGTCCGAGCGACATGGAAGATTAACGGCACCGCTGATCTATCCTGGATCAACCCTATCTGATCTAGGTAGAGGAATGCTTCCGGTGGAACGAAGCCGTCAGATCGCACACTCTCGTGGTAAAGGTAATTGGGGTAGTGAGCCCCAGATATCAGGTTATTCATCGAGGTCATTGCTCTTGCAATGTGCCTTCGAGTCAGCTTAATTACGAAGTTGTCCACTCGTATTAGGTTCGCCCTATTGTAAAGGACCTCATTAGGATAAAATTTCTTGTACTCCGACTCTGGTGTTCTGTACAAGCGAAGACAAGCCCTAAGGCAAGCCCTCTCAAACACCCGAATCTTTTCCATTAAGCTTGCTCGTACATTGAACCACACGGGACAACCAAATACCAGCATGGGCCTGATAAGGGCCATGTAGCAGATTACCTTTACCCTCGCATCGAGTTGGCTGCTATAAAACAGTCTCTTTGTAAGGGCAAAAGCACCTTTAGCTCTGGACAGAGCAGCATCTACATTTTTGCCAAAATACAGAAACTGATCTAGCCAGATTCCAAGGTATCTGACTACATTTCGACAGGCAAAGGTTGTCCGTGTTGTCCAATGATCAAGAATTTTCGCCAATTTTTTCTGGCATCCCTAGAGGCTCCAGACAACGGCGTCCTAAGTTGATTCTCAACTTCCAGTCATCGCAAAATCGTCTTATCTTATCGAAGTCACGCTGCAAGAGAGTATTAATGACCTCGATTTTTGGACCTGTTCTGTACGCTACCAAATCGTCTGCGTACGCAATAGTATGGGGAAGTGAACCTATCAAGTCGCTTGTATAAATATTGAATAGGATCGGCGAATTGACCGCGCCTTGCTGAAGACCATTTTTAATTTGAAATATTCCAACAGAAGTCACATCACCATTCTTCAGGATGAACTGTCTGTTGGTTAGCATATTATAAAGAATGTACAAGAGTGGTTTACTGATCCCCAACCCAGTCAGCTTATAGAAAAGACCCTCTAACCATACGGTGTCGAAGGCCTTCTCCAAGTCAACAAGGCAGGCACCAGTGCATTGTTTTTTGACTTTATTCCATTGGATATCGGACACCAGTTTAGACGCGGCATGTGATATCATGTCCCGCCTTAAAACCGAATTGATTATCCGGAACTATATGTTTGTCCTCAACCCACCTAGACAGAGCTCTATTGATTACTTTTTCAAAAACCTTACTGATATTCGGAAGGAGACTTATCGAACGGAGATTCGCCGGATTGGATATATCCTTTCCCTTTTTGGGGATAGGTTGAACCACCGCCGTTTTCCAATGCGCTGGATAATGTGCATTATTCATTGCATTATTAAACAGGGTGGTGAAAATGTCCACCGCTTCTAGAGGAAGATGTCGAAGCACGATGTTCGGAATACCATCGGTCCCCACTGATTTCTTAGCCCTGATTGTGTCGAAGATCTCATGGAGTTCTTCCCTCGAAATGAACGGGGGTAGGTCACCCTCTCTGGCAATGACATTATTGGCCGTATTTTCGTCGGTGAACCGGGTGAAACCAGAGCCCTCGGATCGCCAGTTCCCCATTTCATTTCGAATGTAGAAGTCGTGCATCAAGACGCGATTGTCCAGGTCATAATTAGGGCCAATGATATCAATGGCCTTGTATACTTCCTGGAAAGTCACCCCTATGGTCTCAACCTTCTCCTGTTGATCCTCGATCACAAAGAATCATCGTCAGCGGCCTCATTTGGATCAATACCTGCTATTGTCAGTAACCGTTCGTTGTCTGTTGTCCGGGCTATTTTAATACACTGAAGGTCGTTTTGTTTTTTTCTCCGAAATAGTTTATTGATTTGCGGAAACATGTTCGGGTTGCTGGTGTTTACAGCCCGAACCTTGTTGTTCCAATATGAGCTTACAGCAATTCTGTAATTTTCTTTTATTAACTTTGCACATTTTTGATCGACGACTTCAGCGTCCTAATCTCCGGATCTTGTCTGTCAGTTAACTGTCTGTACAAGTTTTTGAGTCTTGACAGAAGTCTACTTTTCTGTCGGTGCAGTGCGTCAATAGTAGGATTGCGGAACAGGTCTTCGTTAGTTGTACGTCGATACCGCGGTATTGTAGTGTCCATAGTTTGTTTAATTGTCTCGTCCATCTGTTTTAGGTAATTGTCGATCTCCTCGTTTGACAAATTCCTATTGGATGGTGGGTGGAGCGTGTTCGAGGAGAGCGCTCTGTTCAAGGTTGCGGAGAAGCGCGTCCATCGAGTCTTACTGTAGTTGTAAGAATATCTTTGGACAAACTCCTCCAATTCCGCAATTTCGTTGGGAACTGTAATTTCGGTGCTAAAACCGCAATGGTCGCTGTCATACACGAATGTGCGCAGACAGTTTAGCGTTTGTAAATTCGTACCTGTCAGTCGTATACGTTCGTCGTACAGCAGTAGATCCAAATAAGACCCGCCTCTGGGAAACGACGGGTTATCCGTCGCTTTAAGACCGAGTCTGTACATGACATCGTGCTGACCCCACCAATCGAGTAGTAGGTTCCCTCTAGTATTTGGCAAATTATTTCCCCAATCTCTGTGTTTAGCGTTGAAATCCCCGCCGATTATAAAATAATTCTCCCCGATTCCAGCCTCAGAAGTCGAAAAAGCGTGTCGAGCTCTGTAATGAATAGGGTGGATTGTGAAGCCCCAGGTTCATAAACAGAGGCCAAGTACAGCCGCTTTCCACTGCGAAGCGGAATGTAAATGACAACTGCCTCCAACTCCCGGAACCTGCGCAACACTCCCTTGTACACTCTGTGAAATTTTATACCTTCTTTAATGAAGATCGCGACACCACCTACACGTTTGGATCTGGGCCGGTTTCTTCTTCTAACAATATAATTATTGTACTCCAGTTTGTGCTTATCGGTTAGCTTGGTTTCGCTAGCGAAAAGCACATCAGGAGTTTGGTCCTGTAGCAAATTATACATCGCGGCTCTTCGTTCGATCCTGTTTGAAATCTAAGAGGTGAACGTTTGACCTCCACCTTCTGCTGCCGAGCCAGTTTTGCTTTCTTAATGTCAGCGAACTTAGGACAACCCCGATAGTTTGCGGTGTATCCACATAACACGCACGAGAGCTTCGATCTATCGGATGCTCCGTCAACACCCAGAGCACACTCCTCGGAACTGTGGTTCTTAGCGCACTTCACGCATCGAGGCTGCATTTGGCAGTTCGACGCGGCGTGCCCGAACCTCTGGCAGCGAACGCATTGTTTAACGCCTTCGCTCCTTTTTAATTTTTCCCAGTGAACCACCTGGTAGTCTAGGACATTGATACTCCTTAGACTATCCAGACGGCTTTCGGGACTGAGCTGCACCAAGAAGAACGGCAGACTCCGTTTCTCCCGCCTAGCTCTGGCTGTGGTAAACTGCTTTACCCCCACAAACTTGAGTCCTTCGCACTCCTTCTCTTTGAGCAGTGCCAGGATCTCCCCAGGATCAGAAGACGGTTCCAACCCCTTCAGCAGCATCGATTGCCGCTTTTCACACTTCGGTGTGTATGAGTAGTGCTCCGTGTCAATACCGCGGTATCGACGTACGACTAACGAAGACCTGTTCCGCAATCTTACTATTGACGCACTGCACCGACAGAAAAGTAGACTTCTGACAAGACTCAAAAACTTGTATAGACAGTTAACTGACCGACAAGACCCGGAGATTAGGACACTGAAGTCGTCGATTAAAAATATTAAAACGCTAATAAAAGAGAATTACAGAATTTCTGTAAGTTTGTATTGGAACAACAAGGTTCGGGCTGTAAACACCAGCAACCCGAATATGTTTCCGCAAATAAATAAACTATTTCGGAGAAAAAATCAAAACGACCTTCAGTGTCTTAAAATAGCCCGGACAACAGACAACGAACGATTACTGACAATAGCAGGTATTGATCCAAATGAGGCCGCTGATGATGACGACTTCTTTGTGATCGAGGATCCACAGGAGAAAGTTGAGACCATAGGGGCGACTTTCCATGAAGTATACAAGGCCATTGATATCATTGGCCCTAATTATGACCTGGACAATCGCGTCTTGATGCACGACTTCTACATTCGAAATGAAATGGGGAACTGGCGATCCGAGGGCTCTGGTTTCACCCGGTTCACCGACGAAAATATGGCCAATAATGTCATTGCCAGAGAGGGTGACCTACCCCCATTCATTTCGAAGGAAGAACTCCATGAGATCTTCGACACAATCAGGGCTAAGAAATCAGTGGGGACCGATGGTATTCCGAATATCGTGCTTCGACATCTTCCTCTAGAAGCGGTGGACATTTACACCACCCTGTTTAATAATGCAATGAATAATGCACATTATTCAGCGCATTGGAAAACGGCGGTGGTCCAACCTATCTCCAAAAAGGGGAAGGATATATCCAATCCGGCGAATCTCCGATCGATAAGTCTCCTTCCGAATATCAGTAAGGTTTTTGAAAAGGTAATCAATAGAGCTCTGTGTAGGTGGGTTGAGGACAAACATATAATTCCGGATAATCAATTCGGTTTTAAGGCGGGACATGATATCTCACATGCCGCGTCTAAACTGGTGTCCGATATCCAACGGAATAAAGGCAAAAAACAATGCACTGGTGCCTGCCTTGTTGACTTGGAGAAGGCCTTCGACACCGTATGGTTAGAGGGTCTTTTCTATAAGCTGACTCGGTTGGGGATCAGTAAACCACTCTTGTACATTCTTTATAATATGCTAACCAACAGACAGTTCATCGTGAAAAATGGCGATGTGACTTCTATTGGAATATTTCAAATTAAAAATGGTCTTCAGCAAGGCGCGGTCAATTCGCCGATCCTTTTCAACATTTTTACAAGCGACTTGATAGGTTCACTTTCCCATACTATTGCGTACGCAGACGATTTGGTAGCGTACAGAACAAGTCCAAAAATCGAGGTCATTAATACTCTCTTGCAGCGTGACTTCGATAAGATAAGACGATTTTGCGATGACTGGAAGTTGAAAATCAACTTTCAGAAGTCGGAAACCATTCTCTTTAGGACGCCGTTGTCTGGAGCCTCTAGGGATACCAGAAAAAATTGGCGAAAGTTCTCTATCGTTGGACAACACGGACAACCTCTTGCCTGTCGAAGTGTAGTCAGATACCTTGGAATCTGGCTAGATCAGTTTCTGTATTTTGGCAAAAATGTAGATGCTGCTCTGGCCAGAGCTAAAGGTGCTTTTGCCCTTACAAAGAGACTGTTTTATAGCAGCCAACTCGATGCGAGGGTAAAGGTAATCTGCTACATGGCACTTATCAGGCCCATGCTGGTATTTGGTTGTCCCGTGTGGTTCAATGTACGAGCAAGCTTAATGGAAAAGATTCGGGTGTTTGAGAGGGCTTGCCTTAGGGCCTGTCTTCGCTTGTACAGAACACCAGAGTCGGAGTTCAAAAAATTTTATCCTAATGAGGTCCTTTACAACAGGGCGAACCTAATACTAGTGGACAACTTCGTAATTAAGCTGACTCGAAGGCACATTGCAAGAGCAATTACGTCGACGAATAACCTGATATCTGGGGCTTACTACCCCAATTATCTTTACCACGAGAGTGTGCGCTTTGACGGCTTCGTTCCACCGGAAGCATTCCTCTACCTAGATCAGAAAGGGTTGATCCAGGATAGATCAGCGGTGCCGTTAATCTTCCGTGTCGCTCGGACAGCTGGGGACAGGCGACTCAACTACGACAGTGTGGATCGCCTCAGGTTCAGTAGGGCGGTGGGGAATCGCGATAAGAGGGATGTCGTTCGGCAGCATCAGCATTTCTGGTGATTGAATGATGGAGAAGATGATTCGTCGTCGTTTCCGTCAATTACGGACCAGCCTCACTAATGAGGCAGAGCTGACCAATCTGTTTTCTCTGTAAACAGCGATGGCCGGCTTACGTAGATTTAGGTTAGCATTTAAGAAACATATACATATATCAGTGTATACAAAGGTGTATACTGATATATGTATATGATTGTGTATAACGTCTATGTGTGTTTATGTGTGTATTGTACAGTTAGTTTAGGTAGGCTAAGGTTTATTTTAAGTTAGATACTAAGTTTTTATTAAAAATAAAAAATTATGTCCATATGCTAAGTTTTGTTAACAAATTTTTTTCTTAGCTTTAAGTATACAAAATAAATAGTTTTAAGAAAATGTAAATGAAGTCGAAAGACATAGTTATAAGAATTTAGAGTAGCTTAGATTGCCTGTGTGGGGCCAGTAAGTTAGTGTAAAATTATTAAGTAATTGTAAGCTAGCATTTAAGCATTTTTTGTTAGAATGTAAGAGTTAGTGTTAAGAAAATAAAATGCATATAAAACTAAACTAACTATTAGTAGTGCTCCGTCGTCGTTTATTTTAGGAGCTCTTTAACTTTCGCGTAGCCCTCCACTGTATTACAGTGGATGGCATGGCGATCGTTCCCCAATCTCTTTATATTAAAATTATTACCAATGACCAACTTACATAGGTCCTTGGTTGCATTTACCTCCAGTTTGTTGGTGTTGATCGGAGGCACCTTCTCTTTCTTCTTCTTCTGCTGCTGCTGCTGTTGTTGTTGTTGTTGTTGCTGCTGCTGTTGTTTTTTTTGTTGTTGTTGGTGTTCTTGCCGCTGTTGCTTTTGCTGCAGTTGTTGCTTCGGCTGCTGATGGTTTTGTTGTTGCTGCAGTTGCTGTTTCTGCTCTTGTTGTTGTTGTTTTAGGGAGCTCTCTACTTCTGATTGCTCCCTCTGCCTTCGTGCAGTTTGCCGCTGTTTAATAGCAAGCATGTCTTGCTCCAGCTTTTGCATGCTGCTTTTTATGTGATTAATTTCGTCATCTTCGTCTTCCGACTCAGAAGACGCCAGAGAGGCGAAGCTGTTGGAGCCCCCCTCCTCTTTACCTTCTTCAGCTGTGGAAACAGCACTTATTTTTTTCTTTGAGAGATTAGGAGGGGTATTCAACCTCTTCCTCCTTTTGCTGGCTTTCGCCACGGTTATGGGAAGAGCCGGGCGCTCTTCACCATCCATCACGTGGTTTTTGTTTTTTTTTTCTTATTGCTTGTTGGTTTTGAATTTACACAATTTTATGAGAAAAAAAAATAAAAACAAGAAAAAAAAGTTCCAAGTCTCAACTCGGGATTCGAACCCACGTCCCACGATTTGTTGACTGGCGCCCTTAACCGATGTGCTACCGAGTCAATTGATAAAGTTTTAACTAATTGTGTTTATCACAAATTTATTGTTTTTTTTTTTTTTACTTTATGAGAAGCCGAAAGACGTCTATTCTCACCAGAGATTTGCGAACGACTGTCGTTTTCATTGTTAGATGTTCATGTATGGACTGCTTCTGGGCTTGCTGCAGTCGTTCATAGACCTCTATGGAGATCACACGTGTTTTTTGTTTCGGCTATAGAAGTGCGGAAAAAGAAGAAGTATACCTTTAGGCAGTAAATTTTGAAAGTGTTCGGTAGCCGTGGTAGTAAATACGCAGACAACAAATCTCGGGGTCGTGTGGGTTCGTTTCCCAGAACCGATGAAATACCGAACATTGTGCTTCGACATCTCCCTCTAGAAGCGGTCGACATTTATACCACCCTGTTTAATAATGCAATGAATAATGCACATTATCCAGCGCATTGGAAAACGGCGGTGGTACATCCCATCCCCAAAAGGGGGATAAAGACACATCCAATCCGGCGAATCTCCGGTCGATCAGTCTCCTTCCAAACATCAGTAAGGTTTTCGAGAAGGTGATCAATAGAGTCCTGACTAAGTGGGTCGAGGACAAACATATAGTTCCGGATAATCAATTCGGTTTCAAGGCGGGGCATGATGTTATTCATGCTGCGTCTAAACTGGTTTCTGATATCCAATGGAACAAAGGCAAGAATCAGTGCACTGGTGCCTGCCTGATTGACTTGGAAAAAGCCTTCGATACCGTATGGTTAGAGGGACTCTTTTTCAAGCTGGACAGGTAGGGCATTAGTAAACCATTGCTGTACATTCTTTTTGATATGCTTTCCAGCAGACAGTTCATCGTGAAAAATGGCGATGTGACTTCTGCTGGAACTTTTAACATTAAAAACGGTCTGCAACAAGGTGCGGTAAATTCGCCGATCCTATTCAACATTTACACGAGTGATCTGATAGGTTCACTTCACCATGCCATAGCGTACGCAGACGACATAATCGCGTACAGATCAGGTCCAAAGATTGAGGTCATTAATATACTTTTGCAACGCGACTTCGATAAAATTAAACGATATTGCGATGACTGGAAGTTGAAAATCAATTTTCAGAAGTCGGAAACCATTTTGTTTAGGACGCCTTTGTCTGGGGCCTCTAGGGATACCAGAAAGAATTGGCGAAAGTTCTCGATCATGGGGCAGCACGGGCAGCCACTTGCTTGTCGAAATGTAGTCAGATACCTTGGGATCTGGCTGGATCAATATCTGTATTTTAACAAACATATAGATGTTGCTCTGGCCAGAGCCAAAGGTGCCTTTGCCCTTACAAAGAGACTGTTTTATAACAGCCAACTCGATGCGGGGGTGAAGGTTATCTGCTACATGGCCCTTATCAGGCCTATGCTTGTATTTGGATGTCCCGTGTGGTTCAACGTGAGAGCAAGTTTATTGGAAAAGATTCGGGTGTTTGAGAGGGCTTGTCTTAGGACTTGTCTTCGCTTATACAGAACACCAGAGTCTGAGTACATAAAATTCTATCCTAATGAGGTCTTATACAATAGGGCGAACCTAATAAGAGTGGACAATTTCGTCATTAAGTTGACTCGAAGGCACATTGCAAGAGCAATGACCTCATCGAACAACCTGATCTCCGGGGCTTACTACCCTAACTATATGTATCATGAGAGAGTTCGCTTTGACGGCTTTGTTCCTCCAGAAGCGTTCCTCTACCTAGATATGAAAGGTCTGATCCAGGACAGATTGGCGGTGCCGCTAATCTTCCACGTTGCTCGAACAGCTGCGGACAGGCGACTCAACTACGACAGAGACGTCGCACATGGCAGTGCGGAGTGTCTCCGGTTCAGTAGGGCGGTAGGGAGTCGCGACATAAGGGATGTTGCACGGCAGCACCAATAATTTTGGTGGCTTATGGGAGGAGAGGAAGTATCTTCGTCGAATTCCTCTAGTACAATATATCTTCACTCGGAAGCAAAGTCGGTTAGCCTAATTTTTTTTAGTCATGGCCGGCTTACATAGACTTAAGTAGGATTAAGGTAGATATAAGAAAAAAAATAATAAAAAAAAAAAAATAAATAAAAAAATAAAAAAAAATTATAAAGAACTTAGATGGGTAACAACTTCTCTAAAAGAACGGAAGAAAGGGTAACGCATCTAGGGACAAAAAAAAAAGAAAAAAAAAAGAAATTGTATGATATATACAATAAGTTAGTTTAAGTAGGTTAAGTAGATTAAGTAGGTTAAGATTTATTTATAGGTAGATAGTTTATAAGTTTTAGTTTTTTAAGATTTTATAAAAAAGAAAGTCCGTATACTAAGTTTTTGTATTAAATAAAATGTTTTCTTAGTTTTAGTTTAAATAAATATAGAAAAAAAATAAAATTTATAATCGTACGAAACGTCGAAAGACATCAATTAAGTATTATGTTTAATTTAGAGTGCCCGCATGGGGCCAGTAAGTTAAAATAAGATAATTTTAAGTTAATTAAGCTAATTTTTAAGCGTTTTTTGTATAGCGTATAAGTAATAATGAATTGAAAAGAATAAAAATGCATTTAAAATGAAATCAAAAAAATGAAATGGTTCGTTTCCCAGTCTCTGCTAAAGTTTTTATTTCTTTTTTCTTTTTATATATTTTAATTATAATAATAAAAAAAAAACAATTAGTGTAAAATAAGTGATAAAGCAAAGTTCCATGAGTGGAAGTAAGCGGACCGCTAGCCAAATAGCGGGATCAGCAGATGGCATGATGTCGTCTGAAGATCAAGCCGTTAAGCCGCCAATCCACTTAAAAGCAACAACAATAGCAACAAGAAAAATAACAGATATGGTCATAAAGAGGAGGAGAAAGCTGAAGCCGACTCCGAATCTTGTTAAGCGCACTCTTTCAGCTTCTTTAGAAATGCTGCATGGGAGAGTGAAGGAGAGAGCTGCGATGATATCAGCTAGCGCAGCAGCAAATAAATGTAGGCAAGAGTCGGATACTAACGACTGTCCATATGTTCCCGACGGAGATGAAGGCCACTACATTGGGGCAGACAACTGCTTCGCATCCCTCGCTGCATCTGAGTCAGATGACGAAGAGGACGAGGTCGAAGCTCTAACCAGTAGCATTATTGAGCTACAACAACAAGTTCTTGCTATAAGAGCAAAACAAGTTGCTAGGAGGGTGAGGGAGAAGCAGCAAACTCTCCAGAAACCACAGCAACAACAAAATATAAACGTGGAGCTCCCACAACAACTACAACATCAACTACAACAACAACAACATCAGAAACAATCACTGCAACAACAAAAAATACAGAAACCTGTACAACAACTGAAAAAAAACAAATGTACATACACAGCAAAAACATCAAGAACGTCAACAAAAATCACAGAAGCAACAGCAGCAGGAACAACAGCAACAGCACCAACAACAACATCAGCAAAGGCCGCAACAACAGCAGCAGCAACAACAACAATATCACCAAAAGCAACAGCAGCAGGGACAACAACAACAGCAAGAACAGAAGTCCACTAAGCAGAAGGTGCCACCAATCAACACCTTCAAATTGGAGCTGAAGGACACCATCGAGCTATTTAAGTCGGCCATAGGCAACAACTTTCTTATAAAAAAAATATCAGTAGATAGGCACGCGATCCATTGCAATACAGTGGAGCGCTACCACAAAATTAAAAGTTTACTGAAGGATACGACGACGGAGTTCTTTTCCTACACCCCGAAGGGGGAGAAGCTGCAAACAATGCTGCTGAAGGGATTGGAACCGTCGACTGATCCGGGGGAGCTCCATGCACTGCTGAAAGAGAAAGAGTGCGAGGGACTCAAGTTCGTGGGGGTCAAGCCGTTTGTCACGGCTAGAGCCAAAAGGGAGAGGCGGCAACTGCCGATTTTCCTAGTCCAGCTTAGTCCCACCAGCAATCTGGATGGTCTAAGAA
The DNA here is from genome assembly GCA_949129095.1 of Volucella bombylans. Classification (NCBI taxonomy): domain Eukaryota; kingdom Metazoa; phylum Arthropoda; class Insecta; order Diptera; family Syrphidae; genus Volucella; species Volucella bombylans. Next base: position 32,593 of record CASBSA010000271.1, on the reverse strand, counting down.
GTATTAAAGTCTTAGACTACCAGGTTGTACATTGGGAGAAATTAAAGAGGAGCGAAAATATTTTACAATGTGTTCGCTGCCAAAAGTTCGGGCACGCCGCGTCGAACTGCGAAATGCAGCCTCGATGCGTGAAGTGCGGAAAGAACCACAAGTCCGAGGAATGCTCTCTGGGTAAGGACGGAGCGTCTGAAAAAAGCCAACTCTCTTGTGCTTTATGCAGGAACACGGGACACACCGCAAATTATCGGGGTTGTCCCAAATTCCAGTACATCAAAAGAATAAACCTGGCCCGGCAGCAGAAAGTGGAAGTGAAACGTCCACCCGTGCATTTGCAAACTCCAGCCGTTACTCCCCATATTACCTACGCCCAAATGGCGGCAGGTAGGGGTAATACGGTACAGCAAGCGAAGGTTGCTTCTCAGGCCCCAGCGCCCAGAGCACCTGAACCAGTACCTGACATGCTAGCTATCTTGCTCTCTATCCAGGGGCAGATGGCTCAGCTACAACGTCATTTAACTGAACAGACCGCACGGGTGGACCAAGTATACGCACTGCTGCCTGGCCTAACGCACCTTTTGCCGTAATGGGTACGTACGTGGCGGAGCAAACCCTGAAGGTCCTTGCTGTGAATGTGAATTCACTGATTAGGCTCGAACGACGAGCCGCACTATTTAAGTTGCTTAAAGACCAAGCCCCTGATGTGCTTTTGGTTAGCGAAACTAAGCTTACCAAGAGACACAAAATGAGGCACAGAAGATACAAAATAGTACGAAGAAACCGACCTAACTCCATTCAGGGAGGAGGCGTTGCGATTTTCGTACGAAAAGGTATTCGTTTTAAAAGAGTATACAGTCGTGTAGTACGTGGGTTCCAGGTGCTGGAAGCATGCATCGTGTATATCCCTCCCCGTAGTGGAAAGCAGTTGTACATGGTGTCTGTCTATGCACCTAAGGCTACTCAATCCACCTTATTCATCTCAGAGCTCGAGACACTTTTTCAATTTCTGAGGCTGGAATTGGAAGACAACTATTTTATTATCGGCGAAGATTTCAACGCCAAACACAGTGATTGGGGAAATAATACACCAAATACTAGAGGGAACCTACTATTCAATTGGTGGGGTCAGCACAGTGTGATGTATCGACTCGGGCTTAAGGCGACGGATAGTCCGTCGTTTCCCAGACACGGGTCCTATTTGGATCTTCTGCTGTTCGACTCACGAATACAACTGACATGCACAAACCAACAAACTACAAACTGTCTACGCACTTTCGTGTATGACAGTGACCATTGCGGTCTCAGCACCGAAATAACTGTTCCAAACGAAATTGCGGAATTGGATGAGTTTGTTCAAAGGCATACCTACAATTACAGTAGGGTGCGTTGGACACACTTCACCAGAACACTGACTAGAGCACTCTCCTCGAATTCGCTCTACCCACCGTAAAACAGAAATCTGTCAAACGAGGAGATTGACAGGTATATGAGACTAATGGACGAGACAATCAAACGAACAATGGACAAAACGATACCTCGGTACCAACACACTGACGAAGAAGACTTATTCCGCAACGCAACTATTGACGCACTGCACCGACAGAAAAGTAGACTACTGTCACGACTAAAAACTTTGTACAGACAGTTTACTGACAGACATAACCCGGAGATCATGACACTGAAGTCGTCGATTAAAAACCTCCAAACACTAATAAAGGAAAATTACAGAACATCCGTAAGTTTGGATTGGAACAATAAAATTCGGGCTGTAAACACCAGCAATCCGAATATGTTCCCGCAAATAAATAAAATATTTCCAAGAAATAATCGGAACGACTTTCCATGTCTTAAAATCGCCCGAACGACGAACAACGAACAAATACTTGTAGCAGCAGGCATAGATCCAAATGAGGCTGTTGATGATGACAACTTCTTTGTGATCGAGTATCCGCAGGAGCAGGTAGAGGCTATAGGAGCGACTTTCCAGGAAGTATACAAGGCGAATGACATCATTGGCCCGAACCACGACCTGGAAAATCGAGTCCTTGTGCACAATTTCTACCTTCGAAATGAAATAATGAATTGGCGATTCGAGAGCTCGGGTTTCACCCAGTTCAGTGACGAGAATATGGCAAATAATGTCATCACCAACGATAGGGTACTACCCCCGTTCATTTCGAAGGAAGAGCTCCAAACGATCTTTGAATCGCTTAGAAGTAAGAAATCAGTGGGAACCGATGAAATACCGAACATTGTGCTTCGACATCTCCCTCTAGAAGCGGTGAACATTTATACCACCCTGTTTAATAATGCAATGAATAATGCACATTATCCAGCGCATTGGAAAACTGCGGGCGTACATCCCATCCCCAAAAGGGATAAAGACACTTCCAATCCGGCGAATCTCCGCTCGATCAGTCTTCTTCCAAACATCAGTAAGGTGTTCGAGAAGGTGATCAATAGAGTCCTGACTAAGTGGGTTGAGGACAAACATATAGTTCCGGATAATCAATTTGGTTTCAAGGCGGGGCATGATATCATTCATGCTGCGTCTAAACTGGTTTCTGATATCCAATGGAACAAAGGCAAGAACCAGTGCACTGGTGCCTGCCTGATTGACTAAGGCCTTCGATACCGTATGGTTAGAAGGACTCTTTTTCAAGCTGGACAGGTTGGGCATTAGTAAACCACTGCTGTATATTCTTTTCGATATGCTCTCCAGTAGACAGTTCATCGTGAAGAATGGCGATGTGACTTCTGCTGGAACATTTAACATTAAAAACGGTCTGCAACAAGGTGCGGTAAATTCGCCGATCCTATTCAACATTTACACGAGTGATCTGATAGGTTCACTTCACCATGCCATAGCGTACGTAGACGACATAATCGCGTACAGATCAGGTCCAAAGATTGAGGTCATTAATATACTTTTGCAACGCGACTTCGACAAAATTAAGCGATATTGCGATGACTGGAGGTTGAAAATCAACTTTCAGAAGTCGGAAACCATTCTGTTTAGGACGCCTTTGTCTGGGGCCTCTAGAGACACCAGAAAGAATTGGCGAAAGTTCTCGATCGTGGGACAGCAAGGGCAGCCACTTGCTTGTCGTAATGTAGTCAGATACCTTGGGATCTGGCTAGATCAATTTCTGTATTTTAACAAACATATAGATGTTGCTCTGGCCAGACCTAGAGGTGCTTTTGCCCTTACAAAGAGACTGTTTTATAACAGCCAACTCGATGCGAGGGTGAAGGTAATCTGCTACATGGCCCTTATCAGGCCCATGCTTGTATTTGGATGTCCCGTGTGGTTCAACGTGAGAGCAAGTTTATTGGAAAAGATTCGGGTGTTTGAGAGTGCTTGTCTTATGACTTGTCTTCGCCTATACAGAACACCAGAGTCCCAGTACATAAAATTCTATTCTAATGAGGTCTTATACAATAGGGCGAACCTAATAAGAGTGGACAACTTCGTCATTAAGTTGACTCGAAGGCACGTTGCAAGAGCAATGACCTCATCGAACAACCTGATCTCCGGGGCTTACTACCCTAATTATATGTATCACGAGAGAGTTCGCCATGACGGCTTTATTCCTCCAGAAGCGTTCCTCTATTTAGATAGCAAAGGTCTGATCCAGATTGACAGATTGGCGGTGCCGCTAATCTTCCACGTCGCTCGAACAGCTGCGGACAGGCGACTCAACTACGACAGAGACGTCGCACACGGTAGTGCGGAGCGTCTCCGGTTCAGTAGGGCGGTAGGGAGTCGCGACAGGAGGGATGTTGCTCAGCAGCACCAACAATTTTGGTGGCTTTTTGAAGGGGAGGATGCTTCGTCGTCGAACTCCTCCAGTAATAGTTAGCTTCATGTGAAGCAAGGTGGGCCAGCCTATTTTTTTTAGCCATGGCCGGCTTACATAGTTTTAGGTAGGTTTAAGTTAGATTTTAAGAAAAAAAAAAAAATAAAAAATGAAAAAAATATATATATACATACATATATTTATATATTACGTATATATATATTATGTGTGTATATATATGTATGTATGTATGCATTGGATGTAAGTAGGTTAAGTAGGTTAAGATTTATTTTTAGGTAGATTGTAGGCTTTTAGTTTTAAGTTTTATAAAAAATTAAAAAAAGTCCAGATACTAAGTTTTTTTGATTAAAATGTATTTTCTTAGTTGTAGTATTAATAAATGTAAAAATAAAATAAAATTAGACTGTAAGATTCGTCGAAAGACATAGTTTAAGTGTTAGGTTTAACTTAGAGTGCCCGCATGGGGCCAGTAAGTTAGAATAAGATTATTTGTAAGTTATTTAAGCTAATTTTTAAGCATTTTTTTGTCTAGCATTTAAGAGTAATTTAAGTATATAAATAAAAATGCATTTAAACTAACTAACTCTGGGCTTGCTGCGTCTGCTGTTGCTGCTGGTTTTGATTTTGGGAGTACTCTTCTGCTTCTCTCCTTCTTCTTGCCATTTGTTTCTCTTTTATGGCTAGTACCCTTTGTTCTAGCATTTTGATACTGCTACTTAAAGATGCCACTTCTTCATCTTCATCTTCCGATTCGGAAGGCGCCAAAGACGCGAAGCTGTTATCACCGAGATAGTGACCTCCACCACCCTCTGAGACATACGAATAGTCGTCTGAATCTTGCCTAGAGCGTAAATTATCTGCTGCCGTTGTCGTTGTGCGCACCCCTTCCTGCGATCCACCAGGCAGCTTTTCAGTGGACGTTGAAAGGGAGGGGCGCTTTACCAAGTTAGCCTCCTCCTTCTCTTCATCTTCGATTCGGCTACTACTACTGGTTGGTTGGAAGTAGCTGCCAATTCATCGCCCGATTTTTCTGGTGGTTCCGCTCTTGGTCTAGCGGACCGCTCTCCAGATTCCATCGCGTGATGTTGTTTACCACTTTTTTATCTTTATTTATTTTTCAATTAACAATTAAAAAAAAAAAAGAATGGAAGATATATTTTATTCGACCCGGAGTCGAACCCGTAACCCTTGGCTTGGTAACCGGGCACATTTTGATTTTCATTTTAAATGCATTTTTATTACCATGAATTCATTAATACTTATACGCTATACAAAAAAACGCTTAAAAATTAGCTTAATTATCTTAAAATTTTCTTATTCTAATTTACTGGCCCCATGCGGGCACTCTAAATTAAACATAATACTTAATCTATGTCTTTCGACGTTTCTTACAGACTATTTTTATTTTTGTTTTTACATTTATGAAAACTAAACTAAGAAAATAAAATTTAAGTAGAAAAACTTAGTATATGGACTTTTTGGTTATACTATAAAACTTAAAACTGAACTATAAACTACCTAAAACTAAATCTTAACTACTTAATCCCACTTAAACTATCTAATGCTATACCGTATTTTAGAGTGCTACCCACTTCTGTTCTAGTATACTTTTTTTTCTTTTTTTAGATGCAGCATGAATAACATCATGCCGCACCTTGAAACCAAATTGATTATCCGGAACTATATGTTTGTCCTCAACCCACTTAGTCAGGACTCTATTGATCACCTTCTCGAAATCCTTACTGATGTTTGGAAGGAGACTGATCGACCGGAGATTCGCCGGATTGGATGTGTCTTTATTCCTTTTGGGGATGGGGTGTACCACCGCTGTTTTCCAATGCGCTGTATAATGTGCATTGTTCATTGCATTATTAAACAGGGTGGTATAAATGTCCACCGCTTCTAGTGGAGATGTCGAAACCCAATGTTCGGTATTTCATCGGTTCCCACTGATTTCTTACTTCTTAGCGATTCGAAGATCGTTTGGAGCTCTGCCTTCGTAATGAACGGTGGTAGTACCATTTCATTGGTGATGACATTATTTGCCATATTCTCGTCACTGAACTGGGTGAAACCCGAGCTCTCGAATCGCCAATTCACAATTGGTAGAAAGAAATAGAAGGTAGAAATTGTGCACAAGGACTCGATTCTCCAGGTCGTGGTTCGGGCCAATGATGTCATTCGCCTTATATACTTCCTGGAAAGTCGCTCCTATAGCCTCTACCTTCTCCTGAGGATCCTCGATCACAAAGAAGTTGTCATCATCAACAGCCTCATTTGGATCGATGCCTGCTGCTATAAGTATGTTCTCGTTGTCCGTCGTTCGGGCGATTTTAAGACACAAAAGGTCGTTGTGATCTTTCCTCCGAAATATTTTATTTATTTGCGGGAACATATTCGGGTTGCTGGTGCTTACAGCCCGAATTTTGTTGTTCCAATACAAACTTACAGATGCTCTGTAATTTTCTTTTATTAATACTTGGAGGTTTTTGATCGACGACTTTAGCGTCATAATCTACGGGTTATGTCTGTCAGTAAACTGTCTGTACAAGGTTTTTAGCCTTGACAGCAGTCTACTTTTATGTCGGTGCAGTGCGTCAATGGTTGCGTTGCGGAATAAATCTTCGTTGTCAGTGTATTGATACCGAGGTATCGTTTTGTCCATTGATCGTTTAATTGTCTCGTCCATTAGTTTTAGATACCTGTCAATCTCCTCGTTTGACAGATTTCTATTGGACGGTGGGTAGAGCGAATTCGAGGAGAGTGCTCTCGTCATTTTTCTGGAGAAGTGTATCCAACGCACCCTACTATATTTGTAGGCATGCCTTTGAACAAACTCGTCCAATTCCGCAGCTTCGTTCGGAACGCTTATTTCGGTACAGAGTCCGCAATGGTCACTGTCATACACAAAAGTGCGTAGACAGTTTATGGTTTGTTGGTTTGTGCATAACAGGTGTACTCGTGTGTCGAACAGCAGGAGATCCAAATAGGACCCGTGTCTAGGAAACGACGGACTATCCGTCGCCTTAAGGCCGAGTCGATACATTATACTGTGCTGACCCCACCAATTGAATAGTAGGTTCCCTCTAGTATTTGGAGTATTATTTCCCCAATCACTATGTTTGGCGTTGAAATCTCCGCCGATAATAAAGTAGTTCTCCTCCAATTCCAGTCTTAGGAATCGAAAAAGTATCTCGAACTCTGAGATGAATAAAGTGGATTGAGTAGCCTTAGGTGCATAAACAGACACCATGTATAACCGCTTTCCACTACGGAGAGGGATATACACGATGCATGCTTCCAGCACCTGGAACCTACGTACTACACGACTGTATACTCTTTTAAAACGTATACCTTTTCGTACGAAAATCGCAACGCCTCCTCCCTGAATGGAGTTAGGTCGGTTTCTCCGTACTATTTTATATATTTTGTGCCTCATTTTGTGCCTTTTGGTGAGCTTAGTTTCGCTAACCAAGAGCACATCAGGGGCTTGGTCTTTAAGCAACTTAAACAGTGCGGCTCTTCGTTCGAGCCTAATCAGTGAATTAACATTCACTGTAAGGACCTTCAGGGTTTGCTCCGCCATGTACGTACCGATTACGACTGGAGGTGCGTTAGGCCCGGCAGCAGCGCGTATATTTGATCTAACCGTTTAGCCTGTTCCTGTATTTGACGCTGAAGCTGAGCCATCTGCCCCTGAATAGAGAGCAAGATAGCCAGCATGTCAGGTACAGGTTCTGGTGCTCTAGGCGCTGGGGCCTGAGAAGCTACCTTTGGTTGTTGTACCGTATTTCCCCTACCTGCCGCCATTTGGGTGTAGGTAACGTGGGGAGTAACGGCTGGTGTTTGTGTCTGCACGAGTGGACGTTTAATTTCCACTTTCTGCTGCCGAGCCAGATTTACTCTTTTGATGTATTGGAATTTGGGACAACCCCGATAATTTGCGGTGTGTCCCGTGTTCCTACATAACGCGCAAGAGAGTTGGCTTTTTTCTGACTCTCCGTCCTTGCCTAGAACGCATTCTTCGGACTTGTGGTTCTTTCCGCACTTCACGCATCGAGGCTGCATTTCGCAGTTCGACGCGGCGTGCCCGAACCTTTGGCAACGAACACATTGTAAAATGTTTTCGCTCCTCTTTAATTTTTCCCAGTGTACAACCTAGTAGTCTAGGACTTTGATGCTCCTTAGACCATCCAGTTTGCTGTTGGGACTCAGCTGAATCAGGAAGAACGGTAGTTTCCGCTTCTCCCTTTTGGCTCTAGCCGTGACGAATGGCTTAACCCCTACGAATTTGAGCTCTTAGCACTCCTTCTCTTTCAGCAGTGCAAGGAGCTCCTCCGGATCAGTCGACGGTTCTAATCCTCTCAGAAGCATTGTCTGCAGCTTTTCACCTTTCGGTGTGAAGGAGAAGAACTCCGTCGTCGAATCCCTTAACAGGTTTTTAATTTTATGATAGCGCTCCACTGTATTGCAATGGATCGCGTGCCTATCTAAACTAAGTCTTTTAACAAAATAGTTATTGCCTATGGCCGACTTACATAGTTCTATGGTTTCCTTTAGTTCCATCTTATATGTGTTTATAGGTGGAACTCGTTGTTTTGTAGTGTTTTGTTGTTTCTGCTGCGGCTGTTGTTGTTGTTGCTGCTGCTGTTGTTGTTGTTGCTGCTTCTGTTGTTGTTTTTGTTGCTGCTGCCGCTGTTGTTGTTTCTGTTGTCGTTGTTGCTGTTGCGATTGTTGTGGCTGCTTTTGTTGTTGTGGCTGGAGTTGCTTTTGTTTTTGTAGGTGTTGTTGTTGCACTAATGTTTTTGTGTTCGTTTTCATTGTTAGATGTTCATGTATGGACTGCTTCTGGGCTTGCTGCGTCTGCTGTTGCTGTTGGTTTTGATTTTGGGAGTACTCTTGTGCTTCTCTCCTTCTTCTTGCCATTTGTTTCACTTTTATGGCTAGTACCCTTTGTTCTAGCATTTTGATACTGCTACTTAAAGATGCCACTTCTTCATCTTCATCTTCCGATTCGGAAGGCGCCAAAGACGCGAAGCTGTTATCACTGAGATAGTGACCTTCACCACCGTCTGAGACATACGAATAGTCGTCTGAATCTTGCCTAGAGCGTAAATTATCTGCTGCCGTTGTCGTTGTGCGCACCCCTTCCTGCGATCCACCAGGCAGCTTTTCAGTGGACGTTGAAAGGGAGGGGCGCTTTACCAAGTTAGCCTCCTCCTTCTCTTCATCTTCGATTCGGCTACTACTACTGGTTGGTTGGAAGTAGTTGCCAATTCATCGCCCGATTTTTCTGGTGGTTCCGCTCTTGGTTTAGCGGACCGCTCTCCAGATTCAATCGCGTGATGTTGTTTACCACTTTTTTATCTTTATTTATTTTTCAATTAACAATTAAAAAAAAAAAAGAATGGAAGATATATTTTATTCGACCCGGAGTCGAACCCGTAACCCTTGGCTTGGTAACCGGGCACATTTTCATTTTCATTTTAAATGCATTTTTATTACCATGAATTCATTAATACTTATACGCTATACAAAAAAACGCTTAAAAATTAGCTTAATTATCTTAAAATTTTCTTATTCTAACTTACTGGCCCCATGCGGGCACTCTAAATTAAACATAATACTTAATCTATGTCTTTCGACGTTTCTTATAGACTATTTTTATTTTTGTTTTTACATTTATGAAAACTAAACTAAGAAAATAAAATTTAAGTAGAAAAACTTAGTATATGGACTTTTTGGTTATACTATAAAACTTAAAACTAAACTATAAACTACCTAAAACTAAATCTTAACTACTTAATCCCACTTAAACTATCTAATGCTATACCGTATTTTAGAGTGCTACCCACTTCTGTTCTAGTATACTTTTTTTTCTTTTTTTAGATGCAGCATGAATAACATCATGCCGCACCTTGAAACCAAATTGATTATCCGGAACTATATGTTTGTCCTCAACCCACTTAGTCAGGACTCTATTGATCACCTTCTCGAAATCCTTACTGATGTTTGGAAGGAGACTGATCGACCGGAGATTCGCCGGATTGGATGTGTCTTTATTCCTTTTGGGGATGGGGTGTACCACCGCTGTTTTCCAATGCGCTGTATAATGTGCATTGTTCATTGCATTATTAAACAGGGTGGTATAAATGTCCACCGCTTCTAGTGGAGATGTCGAAACCCAATGTTCGGTATTTCATCGGTTCCCACTGATTTCTTACTTCTTAGCGATTCGAAGATCGTTTGGAGCTCTGCCTTCGTAATGAACGGTGGTAGTACCATTTCATTGGTGATGACATTATTTGCCATATTCTCGTCACTGAACTGGGTGAAACCCGAGCTCTCGAATCGCCAATTCACAATTGGTAGAAAGAAATAGAAGGTAGAAATTGTGCACAAGGACTCGATTCTCCAGGTCGTGGTTCGGGCCAATGATGTCATTCGCCTTATATACTTCCTGGAAAGTCGCTCCTATAGCCTCTACCTTCTCCTGAGGATCCTCGATCACAAAGAAGTTGTCATCATCAACAGCCTCATTTGGATCGATGCCTGCTGCTATAAGTATGTTCTCGTTGTCCGTCGTTCGGGCGATTTTAAGACACAAAAGGTCGTTGTGATCTTTCCTCCGAAATATTTTATTTATTTGCGGGAACATATTCGGGTTGCTGGTGCTTACAGCCCGAATTTTGTTGTTCCAATACAAACTTACAGATGCTCTGTAATTTTCTTTTATTAATACTTGGAGGTTTTTGATCGACGACTTTAGCGTCATAATCTACGGGTTATGTCTGTCAGTAAACTGTCTGTACAAGGTTTTTAGCCTTGACAGCAGTCTACTTTTATGTCGGTGCAGTGCGTCAATGGTTGCGTTGCGGAATAAATCTTCGTTGTCAGTGTATTGATACCGAGGTATCGTTTTGTCCATTGATCGTTTAATTGTCTCGTCCATTAGTTTTAGATACCTGTCAATCTCCTCGTTTGACAGATTTCTATTGGACGGTGGGTAGAGCGAATTCGAGGAGAGTGCTCTCGTCATTTTTCTGGAGAAGTGTATCCAACGCACCCTACTATATTTGTAGGCATGCCTTTGAACAAACTCGTCCAATTCCGCAGCTTCGTTCGGAACGCTTATTTCGGTACAGAGTCCGCAATGGTCACTGTCATACACAAAAGTGCGTAGACAGTTTATGGTTTGTTGGTTTGTGCATAACAGGTGTACTCGTGTGTCGAACAGCAGGAGATCCAAATAGGACCCGTGTCTAGGAAACGACGGACTATCCGTCGCCTTAAGGCCGAGTCGATACATTATACTGTGCTGACCCCACCAATTGAATAGTAGGTTCCCTCTAGTATTTGGAGTATTATTTCCCCAATCACTATGTTTGGCGTTGAAATCTCCGCCGATAATAAAGTAGTTCTCCTCCAATTCCAGTCTTAGGAATCGAAAAAGTATCTCGAGCTCTGAGATGAATAAAGTGGATTGAGTAGCCTTAGGTGCATAAACAGACACCATGTATAACCGCTTTCCACTACGGAGAGGGATATACACGATGCATGCTTCCAGCACCTGGAACCTACGTACTACACGACTGTATACTCTTTTAAAACGTATACCTTTTCGTACGAAAATCGCAACGCCTCCTCCCTGAATGGAGTTAGGTCGGTTTCTCCGTACTATTTTATATCTTTTGTGCCTCATTTTGTGCCTTTTGGTGAGCTTAGTTTCGCTAACCAAGAGCACATCAGGGGCTTGGTCTTTAAGCAACTTAAACAGTGCGGCTCTTCGTTCGAGCCTAATCAGTGAATTAACATTCACTGTAAGGACCTTCAGGGTTTGCTCCGCCATGTACGTACCGATTACGACTGGAGGTGCGTTAGGCCCGGCAGCAGCGCGTATATTTGATCTAACCGTTTAGCCTGTTCCTGTATTTGACGCTGAAGCTGAGCCATCTGCCCCTGAATAGAGAGCAAGATAGCCAGCATGTCAGGTACAGGTTCTGGTGCTCTAGGCGCTGGGGCCTGAGAAGCTACCTTTGGTTGTTGTACCGTATTTCCCCTACCTGCCGCCATTTGGGTGTAGGTAACGTGGGGAGTAACGGCTGGTGTTTGTGTCTGCACGAGTGGACGTTTAATTTCCACTTTCTGCTGCCGAGCCAGATTTACTCTTTTGATGTATTGGAATTTGGGACAACCCCGATAATTTGCGGTGTGTCCCGTGTTCCTACATAACGCGCAAGAGAGTTGGCTTTTTTCTGACTCTCCGTCCTTGCCTAGAACGCATTCTTCGGACTTGTGGTTCTTTCCGCACTTCACGCATCGAGGCTGCATTTCGCAGTTCGACGCGGCGTGCCCGAACCTTTGGCAACGAACACATTGTAAAATGTTTTCGCTCCTCTTTAATTTTTCCCAGTGTACAACCTAGTAGTCTAGGACTTTGATGCTCCTTAGACCATCCAGTTTGCTGTTGGGACTCAGCTGAATCAGGAAGAACGGTAGTTTCCGCTTCTCCCTTTTGGCTCTAGCCGTGACGAATGGCTTAACCCCTACGAATTTGAGCTCTTAGCACTCCTTCTCTTTCAGCAGTGCAAGGAGCTCCTCCGGATCAGTCGACGGTTCTAATCCTCTCAGCAGCATTGTCTGCAGCTTTTCACCTTTCGGTGTGAAGGAGAAGAACTCCGTCGTCGAATCCCTTAACAGGTTTTTAATTTTATGATAGCGCTCCACTGTATTGCAATGGATCGCGTGCCTATCTAAACTAAGTCTTTTAACAAAATAGTTATTGCCTATGGCCGACTTACATAGTTCTATGGTTTCCTTTAGTTCCATCTTATATGTGTTTATAGGTGGAACTCGTTGTTTTGTAGTGTTTTGTTGTTTCTGCTGCGGCTGTTGTTGTTGTTGCTGCTGCTGTTGTTGTTGTTGCTGCTTCTGTTGTTGTTTTTGTTGCTGCTGCCGCTGTTGTTGTTTCTGTTGTCGTTGTTGCTGTTGCGATTGTTGTGGCTGCTTTTGTTGTTGTGGCTGGAGTTGCTTTTGTTTTTGTAGGTGTTGTTGTTGCACTAATGTTTTTGTGTTCGTTTTCATTGTTAGATGTTCATGTATGGACTGCTTCTGGGCTTGCTGCGTCTGCTGTTGCTGTTGGTTTTGATTTTGGGAGTACTCTTGTGCTTCTCTCCTTCTTCTTGCCATTTGTTTCACTTTTATGGCTAGTACCCTTTGTTCTAGCATTTTGATACTGCTACTTAAAGATGCCACTTCTTCATCTTCATCTTCCGATTCGGAAGGCGCCAAAGACGCGAAGCTGTTATCACTGAGATAGTGACCTTCACCACCGTCTGAGACATACGAATAGTCGTCTGAATCTTGCCTAGAGCGTAAATTATCTGCTGCCGTTGTCGTTGTGCGCACCCCTTCCTGCGATCCACCAGGCAGCTTTTCAGTGGACGTTGAAAGGGAGGGGCGCTTTACCAAGTTAGCCTCCTCCTTCTCTTCATCTTCGATTCGGCTACTACTACTGGTTGGTTGGAAGTAGTTGCCAATTCATCGCCCGATTTTTCTGGTGGTTCCGCTCTTGGTTTAGCGGACCGCTCTCCAGATTCAATCGCGTGATGTTGTTTACCACTTTTTTATCTTTATTTATTTTTCAATTAACAATTAAAAAAAAAAAAGAATGGAAGATATATTTTATTCGACCCGGAGTCGAACCCGTAACCCTTGGCTTGGTAACCGGGCACATTTTCATTTTCATTTTAAATGCATTTTTATTACCATGAATTCATTAATACTTATACGCTATACAAAAAAACGCTTAAAAATTAGCTTAATTATCTTAAAATTTTCTTATTCTAACTTACTGGCCCCATGCGGGCACTCTAAATTAAACATAATACTTAATCTATGTCTTTCGACGTTTCTTATAGACTATTTTTATTTTTGTTTTTACATTTATGAAAACTAAACTAAGAAAATAAAATTTAAGTAGAAAAACTTAGTATATGGACTTTTTGGTTATACTATAAAACTTAAAACTAAACTATAAACTACCTAAAACTAAATCTTAACTACTTAATCCCACTTAAACTATCTAATGCTATACCGTATTTTAGAGTGCTACCCACTTCTGTTCTAGTATACTTTTTTTTCTTTTTTTAGATGCAGCATGAATAACATCATGCCGCACCTTGAAACCAAATTGATTATCCGGAACTATATGTTTGTCCTCAACCCACTTAGTCAGGACTCTATTGATCACCTTCTCGAAATCCTTACTGATGTTTGGAAGGAGACTGATCGACCGGAGATTCGCCGGATTGGATGTGTCTTTATTCCTTTTGGGGATGGGGTGTACCACCGCTGTTTTCCAATGCGCTGTATAATGTGCATTGTTCATTGCATTATTAAACAGGGTGGTATAAATGTCCACCGCTTCTAGTGGAGATGTCGAAACCCAATGTTCGGTATTTCATCGGTTCCCACTGATTTCTTACTTCTTAGCGATTCGAAGATCGTTTGGAGCTCTGCCTTCGTAATGAACGGTGGTAGTACCATTTCATTGGTGATGACATTATTTGCCATATTCTCGTCACTGAACTGGGTGAAACCCGAGCTCTCGAATCGCCAATTCACAATTTCGAAGGTAGAAATTGTGCACAAGGACTCGATTCTCCAGGTCGTGGTTCGGGCCAATGATGTCATTCGCCTTATATACTTCCTGGAAAGTCGCTCCTATAGCCTCTACCTTCTCCTGCGGATCCTCGATCACAAAGAAGTTGTCATCATCAACAGCCTCATTTGGATCGATGCCTGCTGCTATAAGTATGTTCTCGTTGTCCGTCGTTCGGGCGATTTTAAGACACAAAAGTTCGTTGTGATCTTTCCTCCGAAATATTTTATTTATTTGCGGGAACATATTCGGGTTGCTGGTGTTTACAGCCCGAATTTTGTTGTTCCAATACAAACTTACAGATGCTCTGTAATTTTCTTTTATTAATACTTGGAGGTTTTTGATCGACGACTTTAGCGTCATAATCTACGGGTTATGTCTGTCAGTAAACTGTCTGTACAAGGTTTTTAGCCTTGACAGCAGTCTACTTTTATGTCGGTGCAGTGCGTCAATGGTTGCGTTGCGGAATAAGTCTTCGTTGTCAGTGTATTGATACCGAGGTATCGTTTTGTCCATTGATCGTTTAATTGTCTCGTCCATTAGTTTTAGATACCTGTCAATCTCCTCGTTTGACAGATTTATATTGGACGGTGGGTAGAGCGAATTCGAGGAGAGTGCTCTCGTCATTGTTCTGGAGAAGTGTGTCCAACGCACCCTACTATAGTTGTAGGCATGCCTTTGAACAAACTCGTCCAATTCCGCAGCTTCGTTCGGAACGCTTATTTCGGTACAGAGTCCACAATGGTCACTGTCATACACAAAAGTGCGTAGACAGTTTATGGTTTGTTGGTTTGTGCATGTCAGGTGTACTCGTGTGTCGAACAGCAGGAGATCCAAATAGGACCCGTGTCTAGGAAACGACGGACTATCCGTCGCCTTAAGGCCGAGTCGATACATTATACTGTGCTGACCCCACCAATTGAATAGTAGGTTCCCTCTAGTATTTGGAGTATTATTTCCCCAATCACTATGTTTGGCGTTGAAATCTCCGCCGATAATAAAGTAGTTCTCCTCCAATTCCAGTCTTAGGAATCGAAAAAGTGTCTCGAGCTCTGAGATGAATAAAGTGGATTGAGTAGCCTTAGGTGCATAAACAGACACCATGTATAACCGCTTTCCACTACGGAGAGGGATATACACGATGCATGCTTCCAGCACCTGGAACCTACGTACCACACGACTGTATACTCTTTTAAAACGTATACCTTTTCGTACGAAAATCGCAACGCCTCCTCCCTGAATGGAGTTAGGTCGGTTTCTCCGTACTATTTTATATCTTTTGTGCCTCATTTTGTGCCTTTTGGTGAGCTTAGTTTCGCTAACCAAGAGCACATCAGGGGCTTGGTCTTTAAGCAACTTAAACAGTGCGGCTCTTCGTTCGAGCCTAATCAGTGAATTAACATTCACTGTAAGGACCTTCAGGGTTTGCTCCGCCATGTACGTACCGATTACGACTGGAGGTGCGTTAGGCCCGGCAGCAGCGCGTATATTTGATCTAACCGTTTAGCCTGTTCCTGTATTTGACGCTGAAGCTGAGCCATCTGCCCCTGAATAGAGAGCAAGATAGCCAGCATGTCAGGTACAGGTTCTGGTGCTCTAGGCGCTGGGGCCTGAGAAGCTACCTTTGGTTGTTGTACCGTATTTCCCCTACCTGCCGCCATTTGGGTGTAGGTAACGTGGGGAGTAACGGCTGGTGTTTGTGTCTGCACGAGTGGACGTTTAATTTCCACTTTCTGCTGCCGAGCCAGATTTACTCTTTTGATGTATTGGAATTTGGGACAACCCCGATAATTTGCGGTGTGTCCCGTGTTCCTACATTACGCGCAAGAGAGTTGGCTTTTTTCTGACTCTCCGTCCTTGCCTAGAACGCATTCTTCACTTCACTTCACGCATCGAGGCTGCATTTCGCAGTTCGACGCGGCGTGCCCGAACCTTTGGCAACGAACACATTGTAAAATGTTTTCGCTCCTCTTTAATTTTTCCCTGTGTACAACCTGGTAGTCTAGGACTTTGATGCTCCTTAGACCATCCAGTTTGCTGTTGGGACTCAGCTGAACCAGGAAGAACGGTAGTTTCCGCTTCTCCCTTTTGGCTCTAGCCGTGACGAATGGCTTAACCCCTACGAATTTGAGCTCTTAGCACTCCTTCTCTTTCAGCAGTGCAAGGAGCTCCTCCGGATCAGTCGACGGTTGTAATCCTCTCAGCAGCATTGTCTGCAGCTTTTCACTTTTCGGTGTGAAGGAGAAGAACTCCGTCGTCGAATCCCTTAACAGGTTTTTAATTTTATGATAGCGCTCCACTGTATTGCAATGGATCGCGTGCCTATCTAAACTAAGTCTTTTAACAAAATAGTTATTGCCTATGGCCGACTCACATAGTTCTATGGTTTCCTTTAGTTCCATCTTATATGTGTTTATAGGTGGAACTCGTTGTTTTGTAGTGTTTTGTTGTTTCTGCTGCGGCTGTTGTTGTTGTTGCTGCTGCTGTTGTTGTTGTTGCTGCTTCTGTTGTTGTTTTTGTTGCTGCTGCCGCTGTTGTTGTTTCTGTTGTCGTTGTTGCTGTTGCGATTGTTGTGGCTGCTTTTGTTGTTGTGGCTGGAGTTGCTTTTGTTTTTGTAGGTGTTGTTGTTGCACTAATGTTTTTGTGTTCGTTTTCATTGTTAGATGTTCATGTATGGACTGCTGTTGCTGTTGGTTTTGATTTTGGGAGTACTCTTGTGCTTCTCTCCTTCTTCTTGCCATTTGTTTCTCTTTTATGGCTAGTACCCTTTGTTCTAGCATTTTGATACTGCTACTTAAAGATGCCACTTCTTCATCTTCATCTTCCGATTCGGAAGGCGCCAAAGACGCGAAGTTGTTATCACCGAGATAGTGACCTTCACCACCCTCTGAGACATACGAATAGTCGTATGAATCTTGCCTAGAGCGTAAATTATCTGCTGCCGTTGTCGTTGTGCGCACTCCTTCCTGCGATCCACCAGGCAGCTTTTCAGTGGACGTTGAAAGGGAGGGGCGCTTTACCAAGTTAGCCTCCTCCTTCTCTTCATCTTCGATTCGGCTACTACTACTGGTTGGTTGGAAGTAGTTGCCAATTCATCGCCCGATTTTTCTGGTGGTTCCGCTCTTGGTCTAGCGGACCGCTCTCCAGATTCCATCGCGTGATGTTGTTTACCACTTTTTTATCTTTATTTATTTTTCAATTAACAATTAAAAAAAAAAAAGAATGGAAGATATATTTTATTCGACCCGGAGTCGAACCCGTAACGCTTGGCTTGGTAACCGGGCACATTTTCATTTTCATTTTAAATGCATTTTTATTACCATGAATTCATTAATATTGTACTTATACGCTATACAAAAAAACGCTTAAAAATTAGCTTAATTATCTTAAAATTTTCTTATTCTAACTTACTGGCCCCATGCGGGCACTCTAAATTAAACATAATACTTAATCTATGTCTTTCGACGTTTCTTACAGACTATTTTTATTTTTGTTTTTACATTTATAAAAACTAAACTAAGAAAATAAAATTTAAGTAGAAAAACTTAGTATATGGACTTTTTGGTTATACTATAAAACTTAAAACTAAACTATAAACTACCTAAAACTAAATCTTAACTACTTAATCCCACTTAAACTATCTAATGCTATACCGTATTTTAGAGTGCTACCCACTTCTGTTCTAGTATACTTTTTTTTCTTTTTTTAGATGCAGCATGAATAACATCATGCCGCACCTTGAAACCAAATTGATTATCCGGAACTATATGTTTGTCCTCAACCCACTTAGTCAGGACTCTATTGATCACCTTCTCGAAATCCTTACTGATGTTTGGAAGGAGACTGATCGACCGGAGATTCGCCGGATTGGATGTGTCTTTATTCCTTTTGGGGATGGGGTGTACCACCGCTGTTTTCCAATGCGCTGTATAATGTGCATTGTTCATTGCATTATTAAACAGGGTGGTATAAATGTCCACCGCTTCTAGTGGAGATGTCGAAACCCAATGTTCGGTATTTCATCGGTTCCCACTGATTTCTTACTACTTAGCGATTCGAAGATCGTTTGGAGCTCTGCCTTCGTAATGAACGGTGGTAGTACCATTTCATTGGTGATGACATTATTTGCCATATTCTCGTCACTGAACTGGGTGAAACCCGAGCTCTCGAATCGCCAATTCACAATTTCGAAGGTAGAAATTGTGCACAAGGACTCGATTCTCCAGGTCGTGGTTCGGGCCAATGATGTCATTCGCCTTATATACTTCCTGGAAAGTTGCTCCTATAGCCTCTACCTTCTCCTGCGGATCCTCGATCACAAAGAAGTTGTCATCATCAACAGCCTCATTTGGATCGATGCCTGCTGCTATAAGTATGTTCTCGTTGTCCGTCGTTCGGGCGATTTTAAGACACAAAAGGTCGTTGTGATCTTTCCTCCGAAATATTTTATTTATTTGCGGGAACATATTCGGGTTGCTGGTGTTTACAGCCCGAATTTTGTTGTTCCAATACAAACTTACAGATGCTCTGTAATTTTCTTTTATTAATACTTGGAGGTTTTTGATCGACGACTTTAGCGTCATAATCTACGGGTTATGTCTGTCAGTAAACTGTCTGTACAAGGTTTTTAGCCTTGACAGCAGTCTACTTTTATGTCGGTGCAGTGCGTCAATGGTTGCGTTGCGGAATAAGTCTTCGTTGTCAGTGTATTGATACCGAGGTATCGTTTTGTCCATTGATCGTTTAATTGTCTCGTCCATTAGTTTCAGATACCTGTCAATCTCCTCGTTTGACAGATTTCTATTGGACGGTGGGTAGAGCGAATTCGAGGAGAGTGCTCTCGTCATTGTTCTGGAGAAGTGTGTCCAACGCACCCTACTGTAGTTGTAGGCATGCCTTTGAACAAACTCGTCCAATTCCGCAGCTTCGTTCGGAACGCTTATTTCGGTACAGAGTCCGCAATGGTCACTGTCATACACAAAAGTGCGTAGACAGTTTATGGTTTGTTGGTTTGTGCATGTCAGGTGTACTCGTGTGTCGAACAGCAGGAGATCCAAATAGGACCCGTGTCTAGGAAACGACGGACTATCCGTCGCCTTAAGGCCGAGTCGATACATTATACTGTGCTGACCCCACCAATTGAATAGTAGGTTCCCTCTAGTATTTGCAATATTATTTCCCCAATCACTATGTTTGGCGTTGAAATCTCCGCCGATAATAAAGTAGTTCTCCTCCAATTCCAGTCTTAGGAATCGAAAAAGTGTCTCGAGCTCTGAGATGAATAAAGTGGATTGAGTAGCCTTAGGTGCATAAACAGACACCATGTATAACTGCTTTCCACTACGGAGAGGGATATACGCGATGCATGCTTCCAGCACCTGGAACCTACGTATTACACGACTGTATACTCTTTTAAAACGTATACTTTTTCGTACGAAAATCGCAACGCCTCCTCCCTGAATGGAGTTAGGTCGGTTTCTCCATACTATTTTATATCTTTTGTGCCTCATTTTGTGCCTTTTGTGCCTCATTTTGTGCCTTTTGGTGAGCTTAGTTTCGCTAACCAAGAGCACATCAGGGGCTTGGTCTTTAAGCAACTTAAACAGTGCGGCTCTTCGTTCGAGCCCAATCAGTGAATTAACATTCACTGTAAGGACCTTCAGGGTTTGCTCCGCCATGTACGTACCGATTACGACTGGAGGTGCGTTAGGCCCGGCAGCAGCGCGTATATTTGATCTAACCGTTTAGCCTGTTCCTGTATTTGACGCTGAAACTGAGCCATCTGCCCCTGAATAGAGAGCAAGATAGCCAGCATGTCAGGTACAGGTTCTAGTGTTCTAGGCGCTGGGGCCTGAGAAGCTACCTTTGGTTGTTGTACCGTATTTCCCCTACCTGCCGCCATTTGGGTGTAGGTAACGTGGGGAGTAACGGCTGGTGTTTGTGTCTGCACGAGTGGACGTTTAATTTCCACTTTCTGCTGCCGAGCCAGATTTACTCTTTTGATATATTGGAATTTGGGACAACCCCGATAATTTCCGGTGTGTCCCGTGTTCCTACATAACGCGCAAGAGAGTTGCCTTTTTTCTGACTCTCCGTCCTTGCCTAGAACGCATTCTTCGGACTTGTGGTTCTTTTCGCACTTCACGCATCGAGGCTGCATTTCGCAGTTCGACGCGGCGTGCCCGAACCTTTGGCAACGAACACATTGTAAAATGTTTTCGTTCCTCTTTAATTTTTCCCAGTGTACAACCTGGTAGTCTAGGACTTTGATGCTCCCTAGACCATCCAGTTTGCTGTTGGGACTCAGCTGAACCTGGAAGAACGGTAGTTTCCGCTTCTCCCTTTTGGCTCTAGCCGTGACGAATGGCTTAACCCCTACGAATTTGAGCTCTTAGCACTCCTTCTCTTTCAGCAGGGCAAGGAGCTCCTCCGGATCAGTCGACGGTTCTAATCCTCTCAGCAGCATGGTCTGCAGCTTTTCACCTTTCGGTGTGAAGGAGAAGAACTCCGTCGTCGAATCCCTTAACAGGTTTTTAATTTTATGATAGCGCTCCACTGTATTGCAATGGATCGCGTGCCTATCTAAACTAAGTCTTTTAACAAAATAGTTATTGCCTATGGCCGACTTACATAGTTCTATGGTTTCCTTTAGTTCCATCTTATATGTGTTTATAGGTGGAACTCGTTGTTTTGTAGTGTTTTGTTGTTTCTGCTGCGGCTGTTGTTGTTGTTGCTGCTGCTGTTGTTGTTGTTGCTGCTTCTGTTGTTGTTTTTGTTGCTGCTGCCGCTGTTGTTGTTTCTGTTGTCGTTGTTGCTGTTGCGATTGTTGTGGCTGCTTTTGTTGTTGTGGCTGGAGTTGCTTTTGTTTTTGTAGGTGTTGTTGTTGCACTAATGTTTTTGTGTTCGTTTTCATTGTTAGATGTTCATGTATGGACTGCTTCTGGGCTTGCTGCGTCTGCTGTTGCTGTTGGTTTTGATTTTGGGAGTACTCTTGTGCTTCTCTCCTTCTTCTTGCAATTTGTTTCACTTTTATGGCTAGTTTGTTCTAGCATTTTGATACTGCTACTTAAAGATGCCACTTCTTCATCTTCATCTTCCGATTCGGAAGGCGCCAAAGACGCGAAGCTGTTATCACCGAGATAGTGACCTTCACCACCCTCTGAGATATACGAATAGTCGTCTGAATCTTGCCTAGAGCGTAAATTATCTGCTGCCGTTGTCGTTGTGCGCACCCCTTCCTGCGATCCACCAGGCAGCTTTTCAGTGGACGTTGAAAGGGAGGGGCGCTTTACCAAGTTAGCCTCCTCTTTCTCTTCATCTTCGATTCGGCTACTACTACTGGTTGGTTGGAAGTAGTTGCCAATTCATCGCCCGATTTTTCTGGTGGTTCCGCTCTTGGTCTAGCGGACCGCTCTCCAGATTCCATCGCGTGATGTTGTTTACCACTTTTTTATCTTTATTTATTTTTCAATTAACAATTAAAAAAAAAAAAGAATGGAAGATATATTTTATTCGACCCGGAGTCGAACCCGTAACCCTTGGCTTGGTAACCGGGCACATTTTCATTTTCATTTTAAATGCATTTTTATTACCATGAATTCATTAATACTTATACGCTATACAAAAAAACGCTTAAAAATTAGCTTAATTATCTTAAAATTTTCTTATTCTAACTTACTGGCCCCATGCGGGCACTCTAAATTAAACATAATACTTAATCTATGTCTTTCGACGTTTCTTACAGACTATTTTTATTTTTGTTTTTACATTTATGAAAACTAAACTAAGAAAATAAAATTTAAGTAGAAAAACTTAGTATATGGACTTTTTGGTTATACTATAAAACTTAAAACTAAACTATAAACTACCTAAAACTAAATCTTAACTACTTAATCCCACTTAAACTATCTAATGCTATACCGTATTTTAGAGTGCTACCCACTTCTGTTCTAGTATATTTTTTTTTCTTTTTTTAGATGCAGCATGAATAACATCATGCCGCACCTTGAAACCAAATTGATTATCCGGAACTATATGTTTGTCCTCAACCCACTTAGTCAGGACTCTATTGATCACCTTCTCGAAATCCTTACTGATGTTTGGAAGGAGACTGATCGACCGGAGATTCGCCGGATTGGATGTGTCTTTATTCCTTTTGGGGATGGGGTGTACCACCGCTGTTTTCCAATGCGCTGTATAATGTGCATTGTTCATTGCATTATTAAACAGGGTGGTATAAATGTCCACCGCTTCTAGTGGAGATGTCGAAACCCAATGTTCGGTATTTCATCGGTTCCCACTGATTTCTTACTTCTTAGCGATTCGAAGATCGTTTGGAGCTCTGCCTTCGTAATGAACGGTGGTAGTACCATTTCATTGGTGATGACATTATTTGCCATATTCTCGTCACTGAACTGGGTGAAACCCGAGCTCTCGAATCGCCAATTCACAATTTCGAAGGTAGAAATTGTGCACAAGGACTCGATTCTCCAGGTCGTGGTTCGGGCCAATGATGTCATTCGCCTTATATACTTCCTGGAAAGTCGCTCCTATAGCCTCTACCTTCTCCTGCGGATCCTCGATCACAAAGAAGTTGTCATCATCAACAGCCTCATTTGGATCGATGCCTGCTGCTATAAGTATGTTCTCGTTGTCCGTCGTTCGGGCGATTTTAAGACACAAACGGTCGTTGTGATCTTTCCTCCGAAATATTTTATTTATTTGCGGGAACATATTCGGGTTGCTGGTGTTTACAGCCCGAATTTTGTTGTTCCAATACAAACTTACAGATGCTCTGTAATTTTCTTTTATTAATACTTGGAGGTTTTTGATCGACGACTTTAGCGTCATAATCTACGGGTTATGTCTGTCAGTAAACTGTCTGTACAAGGTTTTTAGCCTTGACAGCAGTCTACTTTTATGTCGGTGCAGTGCGTCAATGGTTGCGTTGCGGAATAAGTCTTCGTTGTCAGTGTATTGATACCGAGGTATCGTTTTGTCCATTGATCGTTTAATTGTCTCGTCCATTAGTTTTAGATACCTGTCAATCTCCTCGTTTGACAGATTTCTATTGGATGGTAGGTAGAGCGAATTCGAGGAGAGTGCTCTCGTCATTGTTCTGGAGAAGTGTGTCCAACGCACCCTACTATAGTTGTAGGCATGCCTTTGAACAAACTCGTCCAATTCCGCAGCTTCGTTCGGAACGCTTATTTCGGTACAGAGTCCGCAATGGTCACTGTCATACACAAAAGTGCGTAGACAGTTTATGGTTTGTTGGTTTGTGCATGTCAGGTGTACTCGTGTGTCGAACAGCAGGAGATCCAAATAGGACTCGTGTCTAGGAAACGACGGACTATCCGTCGCCTTAAGGCCGAGTCGATACATTGTACTGTGCTGACTCCACCAATTGAATAGTAGGTTCCCTCTAGTATTTGGAGTATTATTTCCAAAATCATTATGTTTGGCGTTGAAATCTCCGCCGATAATAAAGTAGTTCTCCTCCAATTCCAGTCTTAGGAATCGAAAAAGTGTCTCGAGCTCTGAGATGAATAAAGTGGATTGAGTAGCCTTAGGTTCATAAACAGACACCATGTATAACCGCTTTCCACTACGGAGAGGGATATACACGATGCATGCTTCCAGCACCTGGAACCTACGTACTACTGGAACCTATACTCTTTTAAAACGTATACCTTTTCGTACGAAAATCGCAACGCCTCCTCCCTGAATGGAGTTAGGTCGGTTTCTCCGTACTATTTTATATCTTTTGTGCCTCATTTTGTGCCTTTTGGTGAGCTTAGTTTCGCTAACCAAGAGCACATCAGGGGCTTGGTCTTTAAGCAACTTAAACAGTGCGGCTCTTCGTTCGAGCCTAATCAGTGAATTAACATTCACTGTAAGGACCTTCAGGGTTTGCTCCGCCATGTGCGTACCGATTACGACTGGAGGTGCGTTAGGCCCGGCAGCAGCGCGTATATTTGATCTAACCGTTTAGCCTGTTCCTGTATTTGACGCTGAAGCTGAGCCATCTGCCCCTGAATAGAGAGCAAGATAGCCAGCATGTCAGGTACAGATTCTGGTGCTCTAGGCGCTGGAGCCTGAGAAGCTACCTTTGGTTGTTGTACCGTATTTCCCCTACCTGCCGCCATTTGGGTGTAGGTAACGTGGGGAGTAACGGCTGGTGTTTGTGTCTGCACGAGTGGACGTTTAATTTCCACTTTCTGCTGCCGAGCCAGATTTACTCTTTTGATGTATTGGAATTTGGGACAACCCCGATAATTTGCGGTGTGTCCCGTGTTCCTACATAACGCGCAAGAGAGTTGCCTTTTTTCTGACTCTCCGTCCTTGCCTAGAACGCATTCTTCGGACTTGTGGTTCTTTCCGCACTTCACGCATCGAGGCTGCATTTCGCAGTTCGACGCGGCGTGCCCGAACCTTTGGCAACGAACACATTGTAAAATGTTTTCGTTCCTCTTTAATTTTTCCCAGTGTACAACCTGGTAGTCTAGGACTTTGATGCTCCTTAGACCTTCCAGTTTGCTGTTGGGACTCAGCTGAACCTGGAAGAACGGTAGTTTCCGCTTCTCCCTTTTGGCTCTAGCCGTGACGAATGGCTTAACCCCTACGAATTTGAGCTCTTAGCACTCCTTCTCTTTCAGCAGGGCAAGGAGCTCCTCCGGATCAGTCGACGGTTCTAATCCTCTCAGCAGCATGGTCTGCAGCTTTTCACCTTTCGGTGTGAAGGAGAAGAACTCCGTCGTCGAATCCCTTAACAGGTTTTTAATTTTATGATAGCGCTCCACTGTATTGCAATGGATCGCGTGCCTATCTAAACTAAGTCTTTTAACAAAATAGTTATTGCCTATGGCCGACTTACATAGTTCTATGGTTTCCTTTAGTTCCATCTTATATGTGTTTATAGGTGGAACTCGTTGTTTTGTAGTGTTTTGTTGTTTCTGCTGCGGCTGTTGTTGTTGTTGCTGCTGCTGTTGTTGTTGTTGCTGCTTCTGTTGTTGTTTTTGTTGCTGCTGCCGCTGTTGTTGTTTCTGTTGTCGTTGTTGCTGTTGCGATTGTTGTGGCTGCTTTTGTTGTTGTGGCTGGAGTTGCTTTTGTTTTTGTAGGTGTTGTTGTTGCACTAATGTTTTTGTGTTCGTTTTCATTGTTAGATGTTCATGTATGGACTGCTTCTGGGCTTGCTGCGTCTGCTGTTGCTGTTGGTTTTGATTTTGGGAGTACTCTTGTGCTTCTCTCCTTCTTCTTGCAATTTGTTTCTCTTTTATGGCTAGTTTGTTCTAGCAATTTGATACTGCTACTTAAAGATGCCACTTCTTCATCTTCATCTTCCGATTCGGAAGGCGCCAAAGACGCGAAGCTGTTATCACCGAGATGGTGACCTTCACCACCCTCTGAGACATACGAATAGTCGTCTGAATCTTGCCTAGAGCGTAAATTATCTGCTGCCGTTGTCGTTGTGCGCACCCCTTCCTGCGATCCACCAGGCAGCTTTTCAGTGGACGTTGAAAGGGAGGGGCGCTTTACCAAGTTAGCCTCCTCTTTCTCTTCATCTTCGATTCGGCTACTACTACTGGTTGGTTGGAAGTAGTTGCCAATTCATCGCCCGATTTTTCTGGTGGTTCCGCTCTTGGTCTAGCGGACCGCTCTCCAGATTCCATCGCGTGATGTTGTTTACCACTTTTTTATCTTTATTTATTTTTCAATTAACAATTAAAAAAAAGAAAGAATGGAAGATATATTTTATTCGACCCGGAGTCGAACCCGTAACCCTTGGCTTGGTAACCGGGCACATTTTCATTTTCATTTTAAATGCATTTTTATTACCATGAATTCATTAATACTTATACGCTATACAAAAAAACGCTTAAAAATTAGCTTAATTATCTTAAAATTTTCTTATTCTAACTTACTGGCCCCATGCGGGCACTCTAAATTAAACATAATACTTAATCTATGTCTTTCGACGTTTCTTACAGACTATTTTTATTTTTGTTTTTACATTTATGAAAACTAAACTAAGAAAATAAAATTTAAGTAGAAAAAACTTAGTATATGGACTTTTTGGTTATACTATAAAACTTAAAACTAAACTATAAACTACCTAAAACTAAATCTTAACTACTTAATCCCACTTAAACTATCTAATGCTATACCGTATTTTAGAGTGCTACCCACTTCTGTTCTAGTATACTTTTTTTTCTTTTTTTAGATGCAGCATGAATAACATCATGCCGCACCTTGAAACCAAATTGATTATCTGGAACTATATGTTTGTCCTCAACCCACTTAGTCAGGACTCTATTGATCACCTTCTCGAAATCCTTACTGATGTTTGGAAGGAGACTGATCGACCGGAGATTCGCCCGGATTGGATGTGTCTTTATTCCTTTTGGGGATGGGTGTGTACCACCGCTGTTTTTCCAATGCGCTGTATAATGTGCATTGTTCATTGCATTATTAAACAGGGTGGTATAAATGTCCACCGCTTCTAGTGGAGATGTCGAAACCCAACTTCTTAGCGATTCGAAGATCGTTTGGAGCTCTACCTTCGTAATGAACGGTAGTAGTACCATTTCATTGGTGATGACATTATTTTCCATATTCTCGTCACTGAACTGGGTGAAACCCGAGCTCTCGAATCGCCAATTCACAATTTCGGAGGTAGAAATTGTGCACAAGGACTCGATTCTCCAGGTCGTGGTTCGGGCCAATGATGTCATTCGCCTTATATACTTCCTGGAAAGTCGCTCCTATAGCCTCTACCTTCTCCTGCGGATCCTCGATCACAAATAAGTTGTCATCATCAACAGCCTCATTTGGATCGATGCCTGCTGCTATAAGTATGTTCTCGTTGTCCGTCGTTCGGGCGATTTTAAGACACAAAAGGTCGTTGTGATCTTTCCTCCGAAATATTTTATTTATTTGCGGGAACATATTCGGGTTGCTGGTGTTTACAGCCCGAATTTTGTTGTTCCAATACAAACTTACAGATGCTCTGTAATTTTCTTTTATTAATACTTGGAGGTTTTTGATCGACGACTTTAGCGTCATAATCTACGGGTTATGTCTGTCAGTAAACTGTCTGTACAAGGTTTTTAGCCTTGACAGCAGTCTACTTTTATGTCGGTGCAGTGCGTCAATGGTTGCGTTGCGGAATAAGTCTTCGTTGTCAGTGTATTGATACCGAGGTATCGTTTTGTCCATTGATCGTTTAATTGTCTCGTCCATTAGTTTTAGATACCTGTCAATCTCCTCGTTTGACAGATTTCTATTGGACGGTGGGTAGAGCGAATTCGAGGAGAGTGCTCTCGTCATTGTTCTGGAGAAGTGTGTCCAACGCACCCTACTATAGTTGTAGGCATGCCTTTGAACAAACTCATCCAATTCCGCAGCTTCGTTGGGAACGCTTATTTCGGTACAGAGTCCGCAATGGTCACTGTCATACACAAAAGTGCGTAGACAGTTTATGGTTTGTTGGTTTGTGCATGTCAGGTGTACTCGTGTGTCGAACAGCAGGAGATCCAAATAGGACCCGTGTCTAGGAAACGACGGACTATCCGTCGCCTTAAGGCCGAGTCGATACATTATACTGTGCTGACCCCACCAATTGAATAGTAGGTTCCCTCTAGTATTTGGAGTATTATTTCCCCAATCACTATGTTTGGCGTTGAAATCTCCGCCGATAATAAAGTAGTTCTCCTCCAATTCCAGTCTTAGGAATCGAAAAAGTGTCTCGAGCTCTGAGATGAATAAAGTGGATTGAGTAGCCTTAGGTGCATAAACAGACACCATGTATAACCGCTTTCCACTACGGAGAGGGATATACACGATGCATGCTTCCAGCACCTGGAACCTACGTACTACACGACTGTATACTCTTTTAAAACGTATACCTTTTCTTACGAAAATCGCAACGCCTCCTCCCTGAATGGAGTTAGGACGGTTTCTCCGTACTATTTTATATCTTTTGTGCCTCATTTTGTGCCTTTTGGTGAGCTTTTTTTTTTTTTTTTTTTTTTATAATGAGCGCGCGCTCAAGGGGTTTGAGTACCCTTAAGGTGATTGTACACAGCGCGGGCAAAGGAAATTTAGGGAGGAAGAAAAGAGAGGTACTGATGTACATTGTTTTTAAATGTTTGCATGTTATAACGACCAGGAAATACAGAGATCGGCAGGGCATTCCATAAGCGAGTTGTACGGCTTAGGAACGAATCACGATATTTTAGAGTACGTCCGAAAATGGGCTTGAGGGTATACTGATGAGCATTCATAGCGAGACGGGTGTTACGGTTGAAAGTTTGAATGGGCGGAATGGTACTGGCGATTTCAGTGGAGCACTGGTGGTGGAAGTAGCGATAAAACAAAGTGAGACACGAGACATTTCGTCGGTGTTCGAGGGTGTCCATTGATTGACTGATATTAGTATCGTCAATAAGTTTTATCGCACGGTTTTGAATCCTATCTAGCAGGTGCAGAGATGTTTTAGGAGCACCTGACCAGATGTGGGAGTTGTACTCCAATTTTGGGCGGATGAATGCCTTATATATTGAGGCCAGATCAGAGGGGGTAAAATATTTCTTACATCGCTTGAGGAAACCTAGACATTTCGCAGCATTTTTGGCGACATCAAATATGTGGTCATTCCAACGTAAGTTGTCATTGACACACATACCGAGAATGGAAAGTTTTTCGGTTTCGACGATGCAAGTGCCATTCATAGATAATGGCTGGGTGTTTAAATTTCGCTTTAAAGACAGCAGACAGCATTGTGTTTTGGAAGCATTAAATTCCACTCTATTGATAGTTCCCCAATTGGTTATGCTGTTGATATCGGAATTTAATGAGCTTAGCATACGCTGCCGTTCTCGTACTACAGCCGAAGAGCAGGGCCGTGAGTCCGGGAACGAATATGAAAAGCAGAGAGTACTGTCATCAGCAAAGGAATATATTGGATTAGAAGTAGTAGACAAGAGATCGTTAATGAAAATTAAAAAGAGTGTCGGTGACAGAACAGAGCCCTGGGGCACACCAGCATTTATTTTGTGAATATCAGACTTGAAACCATCCAAGACAACTTGAATTGAACGTTCCGAAAGGTAATTTCTAATCCATTGAAGAAGAGAGTCGTCGATCCCAAATGCACGCATTTTCGACAAAAGAGCCTGATGCCAAACTCTGTCAAATGCCTTAGAAATATCAAGTGCAACTATCTTGCTTTCGCCAGATTGATGTACGCTTTGGTTCCACTTTTCGGTGAGACATGCCATCAAATCACCAGTGGACCTGTTGCTACGAAAACCGTACTGTCGGTCATTGAGAAGTTTTCGTGTTTCGAGATATTTCATGAGCTGACGATTTATCAGTGTTTCCATGACCTTGGAAAGAAGGGACGTAAGTGCAATGGGTCTGTAGGAGGAGAGAGAAGATGATTCGCCTTTTTTAGGGACGGGCTGGACAAATGCTGTTTTCCATCTGCTCGGGAAGAGTCCTAAAGTGCAGGATTGATGAAAAAGCTTACGCAGTGGTTTTGCCAGCGAGGAAGAACACCTCTTCAGAAGAAGGGGAGATATACCATCTGGACCAGCGGATTTATGTATGTTGAGATCTTTAAGTACTCTTGCTACCACACGAGTGCGAAAGTAGATTCGTCCCATTGAAGATTCGACGCACTCAAGTGTAGGCGGAGACAAAGCACAAACTGGGAGTGTTGAGCTGGCCGCAAAGTGTGCAGCAAGCAGATTGGCCTTATCCAAAGAGCTGACAGCTGGAATGTCATTGTAAATGAGCGTTGGGATGGAGGATGAGGCGGAATTTCTAATGTTTTTGACGAACGACCAAAAATTTTTACTGCCTTTGGGACATTGCAGTATTTTTTGCCTCAGTTTTTGGTCGTATAGGAATTTCACACGCTTAAGAAAGGCGTTGCAGTCATTTCTGGCTCGTTTGAACTTTTTTCGGTTTTCCTCTGTCGGGTTGGTCTTGTAGGACCGAAAAAACATTTCTCTAACCCTGACGGCCTCTTTACAGCTCGAGTCGTACCATGCCTTTTCTTTTGGTTTGATACTCTTCATCCGATGAGGAATAAAGGATCTCATTCCAAAGAGAATGGTGTCTGTAATCATATCAGCAGCGGCATCCACGTCGTTATCGAGGAAGCATAACGACCAGTTAAAATTCCTAAAGAAGCTGTTAAGACCGCTCCAGTTGGCTTTCTCGAATTGCCATACGGTTCTTTTAGGAATTTTTTCTCTAACTGTGTGGTCGGTGTACGAGAAATTAGCTGATATGACACAATGGTCCGACGAGCCTAGAGGGGAGAGCACATCAATGGTATACTTATCAGGGTGAGAAGTTAAAAACAAGTCCAGGGTGTTGGCGGTATGACTATCAACGTCTGGTATTCGCGTGGGCTCATTTACAAGCTGCGTTAGGTTGTTTTCCGCAGCGAAGATCTCAACACACCGTCCTTCGGGTGTTGTCTGTCCAGAATGTCGAAGCCACCCAGAATTGTGTATATTGAAGTCGCCCGTAATAACGATTTCAGTATGAGGATACAGGGATACAATTCTTTGAATGGAGTCAGACAGCGCATCAAACTCGTTAAAGGTTGAATTGCTGTCCAGTTTGGGGCTTCTATAAATAAAGCAGTAGTGTATAATTTGCTTACGGAGATGGAATTTTAACCACATGAAGTTGAATTCCGGATTGGAACATGGATCACATTGTGGTGGAGTTTGGTAAGCTACATCACTACGCACATAAACCGCGGTGAGAGAAGAATAATGGCACTAATTCGTAGCCAGGTAGCTTCAGATCAGAATGATCTGAGAGGTGTGGGCGGCGATCTACCTGTGTTTCACTAAGTGCCAAAACAGCTGGTCTGTACTTACAGACGTGGACGTACGCAGAAAAGTGATTACTTTTTAGCCCGCGTATATTGGCTACGTCTACCCTGAATTCCCTAGTCATAATCACAGACAAACACAGAAAACACAAACACCGACGATACTAAGCAAGGCTGCGAAGTGTAAATTCTGACGTTGGCTTACCGAATCAAATTGTTGTAGGTGTTATGCCCTTACAACAATATGAAACAGTGCACCAACAAAATTTTCACTCACAACCCCGCTATCCATCAGTTGTTACATACACTCAGCCACTGCCCGTACTGTATGGGAAATACAGTAACGGCAGTGACTGAGTGCAAGCAACAGTACTTCGAACCGCGGGTGAGGTGGGATACCCGCACTGTGTAATATTCACTGTCACTGCACTGCACTTCTTTTTGTTTTTTATATATTTATTTTTTTTTTTTTTTTTCGCACGCGTTTTTTTTTTTTTTTTTTTTTTCTGCACAGCACACAACAATATTGCGAGTGCACTGGTGGAGCTGTGCACTCGACGGTGGTCGACTCGGTACTGAGCTTAGTTTCGCTAACCAAGAGCACATCAGGGGCTTGGTCTTTAAGCAACTTAAACAGTGCGGCTCTTCGTTCGAGCCTAATCAGTGAATTAACATTCACTGTAAGGACCTTCAGGGTTTGCTCCACCATGTACGTACCGATTACGACTGGAGGTGCGTTAGGCCCGGCAGCAGCGCGTATATTTGATCTAACCGTTTAGCCTGTTCCTGTATTTGACGCTGAAGCTGAGCCATCTGCCCCTGAATAGAGAGCAAGATAGCCAGCATGTCAGGTACAGGTTCTGGTGCTCTAGGCGCTGGGGCCTGAGAAGCTACCTTTGGTTGTTGTACCGTATTTCCCCTACCTGCCGCCATTTGGGTGTAGGTAACGTGGGGAGTAACGGCTGGTGTTTGTGTCTGCACGAGTGGACGTTTAATTTCCACTTTCTGCTGCCGAGCCAGATTTACTCTTTTGATGTATTGGAATTTGGAACAACCCCGATAATTTGCGGTGTGTCCCGTGTTCCTACATAACGCGCAAGAGAGTTGGCTTTTTTCTGACTCTCCGTCCTTGCCTAGAACGCATTCTTCGGACTTGTGGTTCTTTCCGCACTTCACGCATCGAGGCTGCATTTCGCAGTTCGACGCGGCGTGCCCGAACCTTTGGCAACGAACACATTGTAAAATGTTTTCGCT